>PVKA01006902.1:70918-81146 GCA_004027165.1 Ctenomys sociabilis
GGGTCCAGGGAGATAGATGCTGAGTTCAATCTCCAGTAACGCAAAGAAAGAATGAGAGAAAGAGAGAGAGAGAGAGAGAGAGAGAGAGAGAGAGAGAGAGAGAGAGAGAGAGAGAGACAGGGAGGAAAAGGAAAAGAGGAAGAAACCTTCAATCCCTGGCAATGCAAAAAAATTTTAAAAAGAAAATAAATAAATAAATAAATAACTAAAATACACACACATATATAAAACATTCTTCTGCCTCTTCAAATCCTATTTAAGATTTATAATTGCCCTTCAGCGTAATTCCTCTCACATCAATTTTTGAACAGAATGACTATAGTTATCTTCAATGTCCTCCAAGAGTCTCACAGGTTCAGAAGGTAAATGGATCCTGGGGGTCTGCTCAATTCATCATTGGATTAATCCACTGGTGACTTCCCATCCTAGTGCACTGTTAGGAGATAATACCAGTAAGACAGCCCTGGGGGGCACGCCTTCAGACAGCGCTCTACTTCCTGGGCACCTCAGCTGGAGCAACTTTCCCCTACCAGGTGTTCTGCCTTGGAGCCAACCAACCACAAAATGAACCCTCTGAAAACATGAATCAAAACAAACCTCTCAAGTTAGGGCTATAAGGTAGTTATTCTGTTCTGACAACAGAAAAGTATCTGCCAGTCTTGCATCCTTGCCATTTTCATGTATTTATTTTACTCATATGTCCTTAAAATCTTCAAAGGCCAAAGACATTTTCTCCTTGTCTTTTATAAAGTATCTTAACAGATGCAGAAATCATGGGTATGGAACCAAGGCAGCAGCTTTGGTGTCCAAGTTTTTTAAAAATCAGAGAAGCATATCAAATGTCCAAGTATTTTAAATAATTCCCTATCATCAACTTAAAAGTTGGCTGTTACATTTTTCCTACATGTATGCTCAATATATCTGTGCTGAAGATATGCTATGTTCAAGATATTCATGCCACCAGACGTTCAGATAGTTCTATTGAAATTTATAGTAACACCAAGAAACATATTTCTGACCATCAAGATTTATTATTACCCTTGGGGCAAACACTGACTTCAGCATTTGCTTTGGGTCAATATTTACTGCTCAGGTCAATCGCTCAATCAATTTTGATGTTCTCCTCAAGAGAAGGCAGTAGTATCTGCTTAGTATTACATTTCACTTACTTTACATAAAACTTGTGAGTTTGTCCATCTCCAAGAATGCAGTCTTTAAGAGATAGAAGTTAAAAAGGAACAATGTCTATTCAATTACTCTCATACTCATTAAATTATATTAAAAGCAATTCCCAGACTGACTGGAATTCACAAGCTGGTTAAACGCACAGATCTTCTATTCTCTAAATCCTTCAGCTATAAAAATATAGATCTGTGTTTCAAATTTCATTAACATCTAAAAATCTGAGGCTAGTAAAAGTAACAGGAAAAAAATAGGTCAGCTTTAAAAAAGCAATGTAGTTTTTAATCAGCATAATTTCTAGTCATGAAAAATGATCATAATATGCAAGTGCTTACTATATGCCTGGTACTACTCTTAATACTTCACATGTGTGAACTTGTTTAATCCTCATGAGCACCTATACTTATCATAACCATGATAAAGTTCCTTGTACATTAATTTAACACCAAATGCTATTTACTACAAACAAGATAATTTTTAGTACTGAACAGAGTATTGTAGTTTTCATTATAGAGATCATTCACTTCCTTGATTAGAATAATTTCTAAGTTTCATTTTTCTTGATGTTATTTTGAAAACGATTTTTTCCTAGTTTTTCTTACTGAGTTTGTTATTGGTGTACATAAACACCACAGATTTTTGAGTGCTTACTTTGCATCCTGTTGTGTTACTGAATTTGGTTATTCTAGAAGTCTTTTGGTGGAATTTTTGGGGTATCATCTGTATCATCTACAAATAATGATCATTTAACTTCCTTTTCCATTCATATTTCATTTGTTTCTCTAATTTGTATGCCTAATGTTTCAGGGTCTACACTGAACAGCAGTAGTGACAGTGAGATATCTTTCACTTGTCTCTGACTGTAGAGGAAAATCTTTCTGCTCAGTGATCACATAGGAGACTGAGTGTATAGATGGAGCACTTCCATTGGCTGTGATGTGGCTGCTACACAGGAGAGCAGAGGCAGGAGAATGGACTAAGTCTAGATTGGGTCTTGGATGTGAGATGCAATGTACAACCATATGAATATGCTGGAGGCATTCTGAGTTGAAGCCCTAAAATCTCTGGTGCAGAGAAACAACTCCATGAAAGAGAAGACTAAATGAGTTACTATAAATAAGGAGAAAAAGTCTAAGACCTGGACCCTGTGACACAACAATATTTAGAAGTCAGGAAGATGACGAAAAACAAGATAACCGAGGAGATGGTGGTGGCCAGAAAAACTAAGAAAAAATGATGATCTGGAGATCAAATGAAAAAAGGTATTTCATTTCAGAAAAAGTGCCTGATGGAAACCAAACAATGCTGTGGATACAGGACAAGAGCACTTTCCTTTCATAAAGTGTTGGTGGGCAGATAAACTGGTATATTCAACAAATTATTAGTTCATTTACCAACTACAGTAACTACAAGACACATATCTCAGAGGCATGTTAAAAAAAAACTTTCAGCAAGCCAAGTAGTGGCACCAGCCTATAAATTTCAGCAGTGTCAAAGGCTGAGATGGGAGGATCTAAGATTTAAAAAGTCTGGGTAATTAGTGAGATACAGTCTAAAAACAGGGAAGGGGGGGAAGGCTGGAGTTGTAGCTCATTGTGAAAGCTCTAGGTCCAATCCCTATTTCCATGACAAAGTAAAAATTAATTTAAATTAAATTTTTAAAAAACATGCCTGAGTATGGCAGCACATGCCTGTAATCCCAGCACTTGGGAAACTGAGGCAGAAAGATCATCATGGGTTTCAGGCCAGCCTAGTCTACATAGTCAGCTCAAGGCCAGCCTCAACTACACAGAGAGAACATGTCTCAAAAAAAGTATTTAATTTAAAAAATCACCTCTCACAATCATACTGTGGATGGTTGTCAAAACTAAAGAACTAAAATATCCTACAAAAGGAGAATGGTAGCCAGCTGTGATGATTCACAACTTTAATCCCAGCACTCTGGAGGGTAAGAAGGATTTCTATGAGCTTGAAGCTAGTTTCAGCTACACAGTGATTTCAAGACCAGCCTGGACTGCATAATAAGACACCAGTGGGGAAGTAGGGAGAACAACAACAAAGTGATGCAGCACCATGAACTAGTCCCAAAAACTCTGGACAGGCTGAGAGAGCAATCTGGTTGTGCCACCTGTCACCCCACTGATTTCCAGGCTTGATTTGGCTAAACTGGCTGGCTAGGTCAGTCTCCACAACTCCCTCAACACTCCATGTGTGTCATCCTAAAACAGTGTGTTCAACAGTAAAGAGGACAACCACCTAATAGAAGAGGGCCATTTCCTTGGTCAAGGGTATACAAGTAGCTGCACTCCCAACCTAAACCTCCATACAAGCTCTCAAGGTCCAAAAATAACCCAGCGAAAAAGAAGACAATCACAAAAAAATTAAACTCAGGATAGTTCTATTTCTAGAAAGTTCTGGAAAAAAATCAAACTAAATTATTTAAGAAATCATACATATATATATAAAAGCTATAAATCTAGGGCATGACTGTCCAAAGGTCTGGAATGGTAGCTCATATGGAAAGAAGGTAATGGAGCAAGAGAAATGGATGTCTCCTAAAGAGCTGATATTTTTCTCTTAGCCATAGAGGTGCTTGTATGTATTTTTAAAAATATTTTTAACATTTATTCTATACATATGCTTTACCTCTTAATCAAATACATATGCAAGAAAAAAATGTTCATCTGTGTCAAAAGCTGTCAAAGAGTAGGCTATGATGAGGAACGAAAACAAATCACTGCTAAGTGTAGTAGCAGGAAGGTCTCAAGCAAGATTTCAGTATAAGATCAAGGAAGAAAACCTGATCAGAAAAGATGCAAAAGAGAACAGAAAGTGAAGAAAATTAAAAGAATAGGCCACTCTTTCTAAAAGTACTTACTACTCAAACATGGGGCTGTGAAATGGAACTTTGTTATTGGGGGAACTACAGAACAAAGGGAGAGCTTCCTTTGGTTTTGTCTCTCAGATGGAAACATAGCACAAGAGGTTTCCTGCTGATAAAGAAGACTCCATGGAGGGGAATAAACTGATACTGGGGAAGAGAAGTGAAAGTGGCAGAATACTGTTTACTGGTGCACAATAACGACTGTGACACAGTGGACCAACATAAAAGCTAGTCATTAGAGGCAGACAGCTTCATCCACAGGTGAGAGAAGGAAAGCAAGGAGTATGAGCTGATGAAGGCAGACTGGCTGACTTGAGTAGGAAGAGCACATTCTCAATCTGAGAAACAGAAACAAGTAAAGCCAACATAAGAGAGATGAAGAAGTGAAATCAAAAATGTGAGAATTATCTAGGAAAGCTGACATTCTCACACACACAGGAGAATTGTCAGAAAACAAATACTCCCTGTAAGATTAGTGTCACACCCATAAAGGGATTGCTTTTCCCCAAACATGTTCCATAGGCATAGTGCAGAGATGGACTGCAGCCATTCGAGGTACACTGAGAAAGAGACTGAGAAAGCAAAAGTATAGCCAGCAAGTCAGCACATGGCTGAGCCAGAAAAGATAGGCAAGATAAAGAAAGAAGTAAAACCATGAGGAGAATGAGGGACGCAAGGGTAAAGTCATAGGAAGTTCAAGGTATAATAGCACCAGATGGAGTGGTAGTGAAGAGGCCAGAAAGTGATTATTAAAAAGCAAGTATAAAAAAGGTACAGTCATAGTTATTGCTAAAGACAAACTACAAGGTATATCCAAGGAATGGATAACTGAGGTAAAGTGGAAAGGGAAATTATTTGAGAAAGAAACTCAGACAGCAGTTTTGGGAGGAAACCACCTGAATGAATACGAAAATTGCCAAGAATTATAAGATAAAGTTTCAATGTGAATGTGAGGAAGCTAGGTACTAAAGCATGAAAGACAAAAAAGTACAGTGACAGCCTATCATGGTAGCAAACGGTATGCAGGCCTCAGCAAGCTATTGGTTATCACTGAAAGCTCTAGAAGATTTGTCATCACTGGCTAGGTGACACCGCTAGTAACTGACAGAGCTAGAATAGTAACACTGGCACTTTGGTTCTTTTTTATGCTCTGCTCATAAGGTGACAAACCAAAGGTTCCTGAACACCTGAGAAAGAACTTTAAAGCTGAAAAAAAAGTGGCTGGGCATTGTGGTGCACATCCAAATCCCAGCATTTAGGAGGTTGAGGCAAGAGGAATGCTTGAGAGTGAGGCCAGGCTCAGCTAGAGAATTTAAATTACCTAATCAGTCTAGACTACACTGCAAGACCCTATATCAAAGAGGGAGTGAAAGAGGGGAAGGGAAGGGAAAGGGAGGGATTAGGAAGGAGAGACTGGGGACTTGAATTTAAAAAAGAACCAACATTACTTAACAGATATACTGTACCTTTATTGACTAGTGGGGGAAAAAAGTACTAAATTCAGTCACATTGAATTTAGTGATTGAAATTTTAGAGAGCTACTAAAAATAAAAATTTATAAATACACACACCTGTTTTTTGGAAATTTTTATTCAGTCACCCAACTGACAATACTTGAAGTTATAAGGACATGAATATCCCTTTCATTAATTTCACTGACAATGCAAGTGGCATACATGTGTAATCCCAGCACTCAGGAAGCTGGACAAGAAGATCGCCCCAAGTTAGAGGCCAGCCTGGGCTACACAGCAAGTTCAAGACCAGTCTGAACTACATTTTGAGATACTGTCTCCAAAAAACCAAAACAACCAAACAAATTTTACTGCCAATGAGTAAAGATATACTAAAAGAAAATGGCTCTTCCCACACATTTCCCTGAGTACTGTTTTATAACAATATGGAAGAATCCACTGTGTAGTGAGACCCTGTACTAAACACATTAACAAAAGGTAGAGAATCCCTTCCTCTGAAGAGCATACACTACAAGATCTCAGAACCACTTTACATTCCTAAGAAACTGTACTGAATCTAGAGATCTTTGCCTATATACCAATATTTAGTATGACAGAAACTGAAACTTGTTAAGCACAAGAATATACAAGGACACAATTCCATCAGGTGTCACAGCACTGATGTCATCATGCACCCCATGTGTTAAGGCTGGGTCTAGATATTCCCCTTAAAGCCTCATGCAGTCATGGTGGGATTTTTTGGAGGTGGCTAGATTTAGGTTGTGTGATACTAGGATTAAGGATATGTGGTTAATAAATTTGGAACTGGGGAGACAACTCAGTAGAATAAGCACTTCCCTGGCAAGTGCAAGGGCCTGAGTTCAATCCCCGGTTCCACCAAAAATAAATAAATAAATCCACTGATGGGTGTGGCACAGTTCTAAGTGTGGGTAATGGAAAGGCTCACCCTAAGATGGAATGCAACCTCCTAAGAGCAGGTCGTTTGGATACAAACAAGGGACAAAAAGAAGGCTGCTGCTATCACTTGCTGCTGTGGCTTTTGATACCTTTTACCTGCCTGGCTTTGCCATGAACTGTCTCCCCCATGTCACTCTACCTTGGAACCAGCCAACTGTGGAATGAAATCTCTATAAACTGTGACACAAATAAATATTTTTCCGATTTTCAATTTGGGTGTCAAGTATTTTTGTCACAGCAATAAGAAAAGTAACTAAGCCTCTATGTTAGTCTCTGCTAAAATGTATAGAAAAGGCATAAAAAAGCCTTAATATTCCCATTATAAAACAGTTTTGATCCTGGAGACTCCCTAAGTACACCTAGACACCTACTAAAATTGTTGCAATTAAGCCGGGCGTGGTGGCGCAGGCCTGTAATCCCAGCACTTGGGAGGCTGAGGCAGGAGGATTGTTGTGAATTCGAGACCAGCCTGAGCTACAAAGTGAGCTAAGGCCAGCCTGAACTGCATAGTGACACCCTGTCTCAAAAACATACAAATAAATAAATAAATAAATAAAATAAAATTGTTGCAATTAAACTGGGCAACTCTGACATTTTTGTCATATAGGAACTATTAGAATAAGATCAACTGTGGGAGGAGACAGCATCCTAAGTAAGGAATATCTGATACTAGGCACTCTACTACATAGTTTAACAAGGGAGAAAGGAGATAAAAAGGTAAGTATTTGCTATGGCACAGTGAGGAGACAGTAAGGAGATTTACATTTGACTGTGTGTACTCTCTTCCAGATACTGAACCAAGTATTTAAACCAAACAAGAGAGAACAGAGTAAGAAAAAGGATAATAGCCCTACCAAGAGAAAGGAACTATTTGCTCAAGGCCTCAAAACTAAGTCAAAGAGCTATCCTTGGAATCTAGGTCATATCAATCCCTGTTCTGCTGAAACTCTAATCCAAACTTAGACAAGTTAATACAAATGGAAGACAGTCCAGAATTTTCCAAAATTCTTCTCCTCCTCTATATTTTCGTTCTCTTTTTCACTACATAACACTTTCAAACATGAGAAAGATCATCCAACTAATTAGTAATAGTAACAGGGTCCTCTCTTAGTTTATGACTTTTCTCCCTAAACTAGGTGTTCTCAAAGTATGGTCCCTAAGTCTAGATAGGGACCACAAAATCTGGCCAACATAGCCAAATGAGTCAATTAATAATAAAAACAAATGATAACAAGCAGAAGTCACCAATGGAGACAGAGCCAAGAAAAGCAGAAAAATTTCTTATAGCAGACTTGGATAAGCAATAAATTCCTTAAGCTCTAGCAAGACCATCACTCCTAACCCTTATCACTAATTTTTTTTTTTTGTGGAACCAGGGATTGAACTCAGGCTCTTGTGCTTGCCAGGGAAGTGTTTATTCCACTGAGCCATCTCCCTGGACCCTCTTATCACTAATCTAAGAAAAACTTTACACTCACCTTCTTTGTCAGTAATTGACCAGGAATACTTCTGAAAGGGCTTACTAGATGGAAGAGGGTCCATCTCCAACACTTTATAAATCTGGCCAAAGGCTGATAGTCTGAGTGCATGCTAAGGAATAAAACATATTGAATCCAATGTCAATAGCCATTCATAAATCGTTTCTATTGAGCTAAAATGACATTAATTAAATGCAGCTATTATGATAGCAAAAGTCTCTAACAGCAAGTAAGAAAAAGATGTTCAAATAGAACAGTTCAGAAAGTAAAACTTTGGTACACATGCAGACATGTGCAGTCCCCTACCTGTGCGCTGTGGGTAATGTCTTCTTTTTGCTGGACAGTCATATAGCTCAGAGCATCAGTCGGGTCTCGCTCACAAGGATCATGAAGACCAGGACCCCCTTTGGCAAAGGCAAAGAAAAAAAATCATTTAGAATTAAGTTTAGAATTCAATAAACTAACATAAAAGTGAGAGGGAAAAAAAAAAAAACAATAAAAATCTGCTCACTTAAATGGAGTATTTAGGGTGACTTCTAGAGGGCGGGAGGGGTGGTGCTGGGGACTGAACTCAGGACCTGTGCTGGCCAGGCAGGTGCATATGTCATTGAGCTATCTCCTCAGTGGAGTAATTAGGGACATGCTCACTGTGAATATATGGGCACTTAACTGTCCTTACTTTATATTGAAAATCACTTGTATAGCTAACATCAAAAAGGGGCCTTACTCTGAGAATTTAGAAATTCCTATTTCAGACGAACCACCCCAAAATGATGAATCATCCCAAATTTTCAAAGGTATTAGAAATGGAATATTAGATTTAACATTTTCCAAATTTAACACCAGACTGCAAACAAAATGAACATCATACATTTTAAATAAACATCTACATTTTCAAAACCAGACTTCTAGGTAAAACAAATTCATAGCAAACAAAGTATCTTATTAGTACCCTTTATGTTAGTAAATATAAAACACAAATTATTTAAAAAGTTTTATAGCACTGTTCTAATACACAAACATTCTAGTTCCTAAAATTCCAAGCAAAATAACTCTTAAACATCATTTTCCTGTGCAGAGAACAAATTTAGTACATATTTAGACATACTAAACTAAAAGGATGTTTTTCTGATTCTTCTGCCTCCAGAGTTTGAAACCCTTACCAGGAAGTAGTATTCCAGATGCCAAACACTCCATTACTCGTCTCAAGGCCTCCCCAGCGCCCAAAGGTCTATTACAAGTACCTATAGACTTTTCACATATAAGCTCTAGTGGCTAGAAGATATTAAATTACAAATTAGTACATGCATAAGTGTTAAAAGGAGTCCAGTTAAATGTGAGCTGACATTTCTATCTACAAGGGAAGCCAAAAAAAGTGTCAATTTAACATTTCAGGCCCACTTAACTCTTCCCCATGATAATCAATCTTTCTTTTTTTTAACCCCAACCAGTTTTTTAAACCAAGTACTTCTCACCAAGGATTTTTTTTTTTGTTAAAGACAGACTTTCACTATATAGTTCAGGCAGGCCTAGAACTCACTATGTAGCCCAGGCTGGCCTCCAACTTGCAGCACTCCTCCTGCCTCAGCATGCCCAGCCTCCCTGGATTACGGGTGTACACCAGCACACCTGGCTAAAACAAGCATTTCAGAGATATTCTCAGAGGACATTTTTAACACAGCCTTTTTACTTTTGAGTTTTCCTAAAACATTCAAAGAAACTACAGTGCTCTAATTCATTTACCAAACTTCAACAAGCCTTCATACAAGTTACTAATAGCTAATTACTAGCAAATATATGAACCCAGCCCACATATACCCCCACTTAACATACTACCAAAACATTCAAACTATTAATAACCCTCAAAACATGAATAAGACTTAATTTCAGATAGCTTTGCCCTAGGTAGTGTAATTAAAATGAACAAAGGACCAGATTTTTACATTTAATGAACTGAATACTCATGTTACTCTATAAAAAAGTAACAATTGTTAGTTTCTAATTTATAATGATTTTTCATGGTTTTATCTAAACTGTTTTCTACTGTTTTTAAGGTAGAATCTCAATTCAGCTAGGCACAATAATTTTTAATCAAGTCAATGATATGATATATATCACAGACTATGTCCTTTTTTTTTTTTTGGTCTTTTTGAGACAGGGTCTCGCTATGCAGTTCAGGCTGGCCTTAAGCTCACTTTGTAGCTCAGGCTGGTCTCGAACTCACAACAATCCTCCTGCCTCAGCCTCCCAAGTGC
>PVKA01006903.1:0-80873 GCA_004027165.1 Ctenomys sociabilis
CTCCTCTCCCTCCTCTCCTCTCCTCTCCTCTCCTCTCCTCTCCTCTCTCTCTCTCTCTCTCTCTCTCTCTCTCTCTCTCTCTCTCTCTCTCCCCCCTTTTTTAATGTATTTGGTACAGGGCCTCACTACCCAACTTGGACTCAGGTAGCGATCCTCCTGTTTTCAGTTTCACCAGCACTGGTATTATAGGTGTGTGCCACCATGCCCTGTCTTGGGCACCAGCTCATTAAGCCCAGGGGTGGGGCCAACACAGAATGTGGTGCCAGTGATCACACCTGGGTCCCTGCACTTGCCTAAGCAGGTGCTTAGTCCACTCAGCTATCTCACCAACCTTCTATTTTCTTATGTCTCAAAAAGTCAAGCACTATTTAAGTTTGATTAGTAGTTGACAAATGTAGTTGCACAACAGTTTAGGTCAGGTGCACATTGATACATTAAGAAATTATGGGAAAATGGTGCATGCCTGTAATCCCAGCACTCGGGAGGCTGAGGCAGGAGGATTGTTGTGAGTTCGAGACCAGCCTGAGCTACAAAGTGAGCTTAAGGCCAGCCTGAACTGCATTGTGAGACCCTGTCTCAAAAAGACAAAAAAAAAAAAAAAAAAAAAAAAAAAAAAAAAAAAAAAAAAAAAAAAAAAAAAAAAAAAAAAATAGAGCACAATAAAGCCAAAAAAGAAAATGCTTCTTGTATCAACAAACTGCATATTTGTGGAATCAAGCAAATGTAACTGTAGATTGAAATATTTAGAAAAACATTCAGTTCTAAGCAGATACAGACTTTTCATTATTTTATAAAGATTACAGTATAACAACTATTTATACAACATTCACATTTTGAGTAATATAATCTAGAGATGACTTAAAGTATATTGGAGGATGTACATAGATTACATGCCATCACTCCTCATTTTAGTTAAGTGACTAAGCAGCCACAGATTTTAATATCTGTGAGATTCCTGGAACCAATGCCCTATAGAGACTGAGGAGTGACCACAGTGTTGTAACTGAAGAGATGGGTTGGTCCTTTGGGGATTACAAAAATGAGAAGCACAACTGGGAGATAAAAGGGTAGAAAAAACTTACAATTTGCAGCAAGAGAGTTCTAGAGATAACTCTAAAAGCAGTAGTGCCCCAAACAAAGAATGCAGAGGCTTTTATTAGGGCAATTTATGCTGATTTATGTACAAAAGACTTCAGTAAGTGTTGAGGTAGGCCTGAGCCTGAGCAAGCTCTGTTCAAGGTCAAGCACTGTTCATACACTGCATATTCAAAACATAGCGAATGCACCCACATCAGTGTAGAAATTTAGCATTATAACAAACAGAGTTTACTTTAGTCACCTAAAAAGAGTGAGTCAGAGTGAGTCAACAATTTGGGGTGTTTTCTTCGAAGTTTCTCTGGAACTGTATAACCTGAAATAAAGAAGCAAAAACAATCACAACTTTGAAGGAGCCTTAAGAGTCTTTTTAAAGGCAGCATAGCTCTTCCCTCCTGGGACAGAGGATTGTCCCTAAAAATATTTGACTAATGGTTAACACAGTTAAATATTAATGAATTTTGTAAGAATGAGCTCTTTTTCTATCTGAGGTATTGGATCCATTATAGTGCTTCCTGGCTTGAGGAGTAGAAAACACTAATATAATGCTCACAACAATATTCCTCATGTTATAAAGTAACAGTGAATCAAAAACAAATAGTATGATGTATGGAAACTCTTTTAGGTTCAGTTTTTTCTGAAACAGTACAAAAGAGGGACAGGCCAAAATAAAAGGCAGGCAGGAATTTCCTGCAAACACCGCTGCTAGGAATCTTAGTGTTTGTCCGTAAAACTTACACACTGTCAGAATTTTGTTACTACCTTCAAATTTCATCATACTGGGCAAACTGTGAGGAAGTTTACTTCTCAGTGCTCTTTCCTTCCTGAAGCCCAATTTTTTTTTTTTTTTTTCCTGAGAAGGATGCTGTCCTTCCTTGCTACTACTTGAATCCAAGGACTTTTGCTGAACTTCAAGTCTTCTTCCTCTACGTTTATCCTGGAGAACTCCCTGGATTCTGATTCCCGCTGGCTACCTCCCTAGTTATATGCACCTGAGTCAAGGTCAGCCAATTGCTTAATCTAAGGGGAGAAAATAGAGGACTCGTATTGTGTGGAACTGAACACAGGCACTAATATCTCAGTGTATTTTGCTTCTCAGTTATAGTATGTGTGGTTTTATATCAGTGACAGAGATGAGAAAAGCCTTCAAGAAAAAATACCTCATAAGGGACTGAAGAAGAAAGGGTAAAGGAAATGTGGTAAATAATAATTACAAATCATCCAGTGTTTCCCTCATCTCACTTCTTGCTGTGGAAGCAGGAGGCAGAGCGAGGACTGGTAAACACCTAAGAAAGGGGAAACCAGGTAGAACAAGGATGACTGGGTAAAAACGGGAAGGATGCCAACAATATAGGTTACGCTGTAGTCAATCAGCTTAGGGTTCTTTTGCTCAATTCAAATGGAAATTGTGCATCAACAAGAAATGACTCTTCTAGCAGTCCTGAGGTGACCAGATGACACTGGACATGAAGGGATGCCAACAGTTGGCACAGCTGGCTGCCGATCACCACCACTGCCAGCTGGACACCATAAGCTAACCGAGCCAGGTGCTTTTATTGGCTGCTGGTCTCTAGAGCTCTACAATGCTTATAACCCCTAATGTTTATTGCTCTTCTTTATTAACTAACCACTTTGTCCCACTGTTTCAGATTCCTGAGTGGATTTACAGGACTTTTGACTCTCACTCTGCCCAAGACATAAATCATAAGCAGGTTTACAGGAATATCAAAGTAGGTCTTTATTTGAATAGGGTTTGTAGCACAGGGCTATCAGTATAAGGGAGGGAGCCCTCCGAGACTAAGCTGAGATCCATGGAGGGAGTGCTGTTGTATAGCAGAAACAGGCCTGCGATTGATCTAATGACAGGCCCCTGACTGGTGTAGCACACCATGACCTCAGTTGTCATGGCAGTGATCCAGGGAGAGAGAGAGAGAGCAGGGAATCTTCTAGAAGGCTATGAGAGTGGGAGTATTAACGATGGACCCAGATCCTCTCTTCCTGGTCTTAGAAGCCAGGGTTCCATCTTCTTTCTTCTAAAAGGCAACAATAGAGTTGAACTTGAGGAAGCAGTTCAACTGGTACTCTGCGGATAGTTGAGCTGCATCCATGTTAGGGTGGAGCAGAGGAGAGTTGCCATTAGATCACCAGGGGAGGACACAGAAGCAAGATGCCCCAGTCATGGCAGGGGAAAGGGCAGGGGGGGATCAAAAGGCAGTGAGGGAGGAGGGGCAAGACAGCCTCAGGCCAAGCCACATGCCCCTCCAAGAACTTGAGGAATAGGGCAGAGACAGGGGCTTCTCACCTATTTCAGCCAGCCTCCTGGAGACCCTCAGGCCTATGCAAACCAAAAGTACATGAGTCTGGCCTATATCCAACCTTACTTACATCATTGTTTTGGCCTTTACCCATTGGACTTTAGATGTCATTACACTTCCTTTAAAATTCTTGTATGGTAAAAGCTTCCCATGAATGGACCAGGTGAGGTACCCCACTGGGCCTCAACTCCTACCGATCCCCAGCTCTTGATTCTGCCAAACTCTCAGGGCCTTTAGAGGACTAGTGCCCATCCCTGAATGGCAGTGAGCTCCTCTCACTGGCCCTTTCCCATTCTGTGGAAAGTATTTCACTTTTGGTAAATCTTACTCATGCTACTCCTCTTGAGTGTCCTCAGGTTTTTGTTCTGGATACAAAGGACCTGGAAACAACTCTCCAGAGGCCCTTTTTGCAATAACACTATGTCTAGTGTCTCTCCAGTAGGTTGTAGGCTGGCATCACTTAACTTTTCCTTAGTGTCACATATACATTATACAGAATGCCCTTCTATTGGTTACTTTTCTTTCATTTCTGGGACAAAGTAACTGAAAACAAAAATGAAGGAATAAAAGTTTCTTTAGCTCGTGTTAGTGGAAGTTTCAGTCCATATTTGTCTGGCTCTGAGGCAGAGTGGCTCATGGCAGAGGGCAGCAATTCATGGTAGCGAAAAACAGCAAAGAGCAAGAACCACAAAGGGAGGAACGGAGGCTGAGGCAGCTAGAAATCATTCTCCCTTCTTTATATTGTATTCAGGCTATCCACCTAGTGCAGGTGCAGTACTCATACCCATAATCCCAGCATTGGATCATTAATTAATCACAAACTCTAGAAGCTGCCCCAGTGATGGCATGAGGCTTTGGGGAACAACGAGACACAAACCATTATTAGATCTATACATGTTACTAAGAAAAATATCCAAAGAAATATCTTGGAAAACACAATAATACATCATAGATTTTCTTTTCTTTTTTTAATGAAGCGAGGCATTTGGACCTCAAACCTACCCAGACTTCACCACTTAATTAATATTCATTTGATATGCAAGCCATTTGAGAAAACAGTAATTTGCTTGCTCTGATTGGCAATGAATAGTAACAACATGGGCATTTGTGGACCACAGTTGGAATGGGTCTGTTTGGATTGAAGAAGTGCAGTGGAAACTGTTTGAGGATTCCAAGTACCAAGTGGGATGGAGAATGGAAAGGGGAGAGAAGAGAGGAGCAAGGCACAGAATAAGCACAGAAGAGGCCCTAGCAGGCCTGTTGTGAAGAGCGTGGCAAGGCACAAGGCTGGAGCTCGGGTTTGCCAGTAGTTGAAGGGAAGGGAAATACATTAGCTGTCTAGCAGGTGAGGTTTCTCCTGTCAGCCTGAGCCAACGAGAAACGTAAAATGGAAGATGCAGACAGGCTGCAGTCATGCAGGAACAGGTGTCTGAGATCCTGAAGGACAGATGGGTGTTAATAATCTCCACGCTGATTGAGAAAGATTATACACCCAAAAAGAAACATTACAGGAAAGATCTCGGCTAAGGAGGCACTCCGTCTCATCACAAAACACACAAAAAAGAGGCGCCGAAGCAGAGATTTCTGTATTTCGAAAGAAAGATGATTCTTTAAAAAGGAAAAAAAAAAAGAGCTATCTCTGGAAGTAAAGAAATAGGTTTTAGTTGTAGATTTTCCTGTCTCTGTGCGTATTCTCCTCTGTGAGCCTCTGACCTTGTACAAAGCAGCAGTCCACACGAGACCCTGAAGGTACCAACCTTTTAGCTGAGTGGCTTGCAGCTTGCGGCTCCGTACTCGCTAACATGGAGACTGATCTTATACTGGGACCCTTAGGGTGCGGGCCGCATGGTGGCCCCAGTTACCTGGAGATGCCCTCCCGCTGGCTTTCTTGAATATTTACGGATATCTTCCCCTAATTTGATTCAGCACTTGGAAGTAGCTAGAAAGAATACGTTTGAGGGCTAGCATAGCTTGAGCTTCATATTTTCAGACATTTAAAGTGTCTGTGTTTATGTTCAGGGAACAATCACAGTTGCAGCTTGTTGGCCTCCCCTTGAGAGAAAAGGCCAGCAGTCCAATTTTCGGCACATGCACAGAATTTAAAACCCAGACAGCAGTTGGAGCTCCGGAAGCTCCCAGAATCCTGTTCTTGCTTCTCTCTACAGCTCGTACTTCCAGCCTGGCTTCCTATTGCCTTTCTCTTCTTGGGATTTTGTTCTAAATTTTTCTTTTTCTATATCTCCACTTGAATATGCTACCTACGTTCTCCTGCTTGGTGCTCAGATCTGGGTAACTCACTGCCAATTTAGAAGTTTTCAACAACTGGATAAAAAGCATTTATTTTCGCTGCTTGCAACGTCAGGTAGAACTTGCAAATTTGCCAGGTATAGAAAGATTGAGAAAGATTTAGACTGAAATAGTATCAATTTCCATAAATACATGAACTAATAGCTGTCATATCCTTTTGAAATTTATTAAGGATTATGCTAAAGAAAACAAATAACTTTAGACCCACTGAAAATGCCCTTTTGTAGATAGGGCTTATTGGAAATCTTCCAGAATTAATGAGGGTTGCTTCCTTTAGGAGAAATTGAAATGAGTTTTTATTGAATCTTAAACATGTTGAGGCTTTAAAAAGAGGCCAGTGGGAAATGAACATGTTGGTCAAAAGATAAATTTCAACAAAATAGAAGAAATAAGCTTCAGAAATAGTTAGAAATCATACAATACACATTGGAAAATTGTTGACAGCAGACCTTAAATGTTCTTCAAACACAAACACAGTATATATGAGAGGTGATGGATATATTAACTATCTTGATTTAATCAGAATACTATATGTTATATAGTATAAATTAAAAATAATTTTGTACACTTTACATCTAAGCAATTTTAATTTGTCAGGTAAACATTTATATATCTGATTTTTTTAAAAAAAAGAAGAAAGAAATTTTCCCTAGGTTGATTCCAAAATAAAGAAAGATGATGATTTTAGCTTCTGTGAAATGGACTGTAAGTCTCTGACTTACGAATAAATTCCATTCTGGGAGAATATTCATTAAGTTAGATTCTTACGTAAATCTGACCAACTGACTCTCACACACTTTTTTTAAATTTAATTTTTATTAATTTTATTGAGAAACAAATAGCACTGAGACAGTTTCAAGACCTATTAACAGGACAGTTTCAATAATTAATACATTACATATTGTTGTCTTCGTAGTGGTTATTCATAGTACAAGATGCAGACATGATATTCTGTCCAAATGCCATTAGTAGAAATCTTTCTTGTCACTGAATTAAGAGAAAGTAGCTGTGTATCTACTATTTTGTATATACAGATACAAAATGGTCCTTCATTTGTATCCCCTTCTCACACACTTTTGACACGAATAGACAATGTAAAGCATAACAAAATCAACCACATACTCACTATAGTAGACACACAACCACACAACTGTGACAGTGTACAGCAGGCACATGATCTACTTCTGTGGTTTGTTTGTATTTACAACAAACCACATGAGGTCCATTTGCATCTATGGCACCTGGCATTTCCCGTGTTCCTGAGCTGGAGGTGTGCTGTGCCTCTGGGGCTGGTCGGGACCATGAACGGAAAGCACATACGAGCCAAGAGCAAGCCAGACTGTTATCCAGACTCCAGCAACCTCTAAAATATTTCTTCCTGAATGTTTAGTTTTTAATTTTATGAAGAAATAAAACAAAATTTTATAACCAAACGATAAGAGATTAGCAATAGCTATATTGTGTACCATAACAATCCAAGTAATCACTCAGAGTAAAAGACATAAACCAAAGAGAGTCTTACAATAAAAGAAACAACAGATAGTAACATGAAACTTTCTTTTCAAAAGGCGAAGATAAGCTAGGAGTATAAATGAAACAAATTAGCATATATATTGAAATAGTTTTCAAACAATAGAATACATAATTTGTGGGATAGGTCTTAACATTGAAAAGAAAACATTTCAAACCTGATGAGAAACATAGTATAGCAAACACCTGTGTCCCCACTCACCAGCTTTATTGGTATGCATCTGTGGTGTGTTTTGGTCCTCCTTCCTCACTTCTCCTGACTCTTCTCTCTTCCCTATGCTCGCCATTCCTACCTGCATTCTCACCTCTTTACTGGTAAAAACATGTCTTCATCAAATATGTATTATTATTTTTAATGTTTTAAAAGCATCTGCATTTGTCGGACCTTGCACTTTATCTTTGCTTCTATTATTCATTCTTAAAAGAAGGGTTCTGTTTGTTTTTACTTACCCTTGTTTGTGAGGTATTTCGCTGTGGTTATATGTATGCTTATACTTTTAAACATTCAGATTGTAATATGGAGGCTTAGTTCCGAAGCGTCCCACCTGCAGCCTTCCAGTCCCACCTACAGCCTTCCAGCCCCACCAGTTTCCCTGAGTCGGCCACCCCACATCTGGGCGAGGTCACGAGAAAGCCTTCAACTCACGCCTTCAGCACATGAATCCCAGTCTTGCTTTGCGCAAGAAAGCACTCACTGATCTCAGCAGCTACAGGGTTAACCTATGTGGTTAGAAGTTAGCCATCTTAGAAACCCCAGTCTCCTTTCTCTACATTCCTGAGCCATTTTCTAACCAGCTTGGAAGCCTCCACTCCCCTCCTCAGAAAGCCTCATGAAGCGAGTAGTAAACCTTTCTTTCCCTCTTGGTGTGTGCATCGACCGAGGTCTAGGTGTCTGAACCAAATTTTGGGTGAACTCTGTACTGCTCTGGGAGATGACCACAATATCATCATATGGATATATTACAGTATCTTTTTATTCGTTTTCTTCTTTGGGTGAAATTAATTCCTTCCAAATGTACTTCCATAAACTAGAGGCGCAGCCAGATAGCTCAGCAGACTAAAGTGCCTGCTTAGGCAGAGCACAGCGGCGGGAGTTCGATCCCTACTGTGCCATGCTGGCCCTGCCCCCAGGGCCCGCTGAGACAGAGATTGAGACTGGGTATGGTGGAGCGCATCTGTAATTCCAGTGCTTTGGAGGCTGAAAACAGGAAAAATCACGAGTCCAATCTATGTGGTAAGACCCTGTAGACCGTGTACCAAATACATAAAACATAAATAAAATAAGCTGGAATGTCACTGTGAATACCCACATATTTATCATCTCATATAGTGTTGGCTAGTTTTCCTCCTGTTATGTCCTTGGGTGAGGGGATCACACTATAAATCTTAGTAAATACTTACTTTTCCATAGAGTGCCAGCTGCTTTTCACAGCGGCTAGAGGGATTCATAGTCCCTCATTCCCAACACTTGGGAAGACTCCTCTACTCCATATTCTTGTCATGCTTTAAAAATTTTTGTTAATAAGCATGACAGATAATCTATTGTGATTTTAATTTGTATTTTCCTAATTATTCATAAAGATGAATGCTAGCTCCTTTTGTTAAATGCTCTCTTATATCCTTTGTTTGGGTTTCGAGTGATTCTAACTTAAAATAAAATGTATAAAAAGGGTTTTACAAGGCAATCAAGGTATTTTGAACTCTGCTTGGGTATTGGATGATATTAAGGAATTACTGGATGTTATGTTTTTAATAAGATTCTTTCGCTTTTAAATACACAGACTGAAATATTTATAGTTAAGATAGGGTGACTCTCAGTTTGGGGGCAAGGTGTAGCATGGGTTTTCGAGAAATACAATCAGAAAAGGAATGTTTATTAAAGACAACTCGGAATGTCTACAGGGGGTCATTGTACTATTTTTCTGCCTTATAAAGTGTTTTGAATTTTTCATAATAAAAATTTAAATCATTGAAACACAAAACAAGTTCAGAAATAATAATTGGCACATAAGAAAAGATGCACTAGAGATGCAGAATGAAAATTATGACATTATAATCTAATAAACTTAAAAACTTAGATGAAAACACAAATCAAGTTATTCTTATTTCTAAAATTGACTTAGGAAGAAATAAAGAACTCTATAAAATAATAATTTAAAAATGTATAAGAAATCAAAAGATGACCTGCTTGTATAAGACAAAGTCAGATGCAGAGGGGCATTCTGCACTAATTTTATCAAACATTCATGATATTAACAATTATTTTATATAAGCTATCCTACTAAATAAACAAAGAAGAAAATCTTTAGCTTCATTTTACAAAACAGGTAATCATGATATCAAGGATGGACCAGAACAGTTTAAGAGAAAGTTAAGTAAATCTTACTTACTTATTAAATTCAATATTTTAAAAATATATGTTCAAGTAAATAAGTCCCATCTAGAAAATTCTAGGAGCTTTGTCATTAGCAAAGGAATTAAAGTAAGATACTCATTTACAAATTGAAGTGGAATCATCTATTTAATTTTTCAGTTGATTCAGAAAAAACACTTGATAAAATTCAAAATTTCTTCTTGATTTCATAACATTAAGAATAAAAATCAGTTCTTTTCCTAAGACAAGTATTCCTCAAAAAACTGTAGCAAGGGCTAACTTGATAGCTCAGCAGACTAAAGCACCTGCTTAGGCAGGGCACAGTGCCCCGGGTTCGATCCCTGGGCCTGTTGTGCTGGCCCCATCCCCACGGGCGTGCTGAGCCTGTGATTGAGACTGGGTGTGGTGGCGTGCCTGTCATCCTAGAGTTTGGGAGGCTGAAAACAGGAGGATCACTACAAGTCCCTGTAGACCCTGTCCTCAATACAGGAAAACAAAGAAAAACAACTGTAGCAAATGACGTCTAGAAATATTTCTAGTAATATACCAGAATATCCAGCAGTTTTGAGTCTATTGATTATTATTGAGGTGTTGATCAACTTAATACAAGTGAGTGCAGCAAATTTTCTGGTGCAGTATCAAGCTACAGAAAGCAGTAATGTTCAGAGCAATTGATTAGAGTTAATAGAACAATGAACATAGCCATAAAACAAGACATCTTTTCAGACAGACATCTCTATGCATGTGGGAACAAACAGCATGTACAACTTAATATACTTAGGACCTATTGAACACGCCTTTATATTTTCAATGACCAACAGAAAGAGATCTTTATCTACCAGTAAACATAATGATTCACCTTAATGATTATATAGAATTATAGTATAAAGCCAACCAACAATCCAAGTCATAGTAGTTGATGATAAGATTATTTGAAGTTTTATCCATTTTGTAAATAGCACTATATTGACCACCCATATCTGCTAACCTTTCTGGATTTGTCATTAATCTCCTTATGATGGTTATCTGAGCACATCATGAATCATTTCACAGGTCAAGACAAAATTATGACTGTGTGATTTTAATTTTTTAAATTTAATCATTCTAGGACCCACCATTCTGTTAGAAAGAAATCTAATGTCTGTATTTTGAGAATTTATTTACTTTAAAAAAAAAATTGTGAGCACCCAGAGATCGGCTCAGTTTTGCCTATAAATGTTAGACTGAGAGATAGCTGGAAAAAAATCTCATGGGACTGCTGTCGTTTTGCTATCATGAGCTTTTCCAGACAGGTTAGCTTGCCCCAACCACCTCTTCCTTTACTCCCCATTTTCCACCCTTCCAGCCATTGGCATCCTTCTAATTCTTGGGTCAAAGTAGGAGCTTTTCTGACACCACCTATGCTGTTCCCTCGCTCCCAACATGTCCTCTTTCTCCTGGCGCTGTGTGTGACTCCTTTCTGGATTTTTTTATTCAGTATACCTTTGTAGGAGAAAAGTTTCCATTCCCTGGCCTTGTCTCTCTGAGACGTGAACAGCAAGGCCCTTTCCTGGCTTCTTATATCAACTACACCCTGCTTGTTAAACAACCAGGATCTGCTGATGTTGTTTCATGACTCAGGATTAGTGTAGCAGCTCTTGTATCTATTTTGATTAACCAGCACCAATCAGAGCCCAGGAAATGCTCCTCCAATGATGTCACCCTATGGTCCTGGAATGAAAAGTTTTACAAAATGTGATCTCTGAACTGTGGGGCTCCTTAAACTGGAGAGAGAAAAGCCTAGGATGGGTAGGAGGAATCTGAGCCATGGAAGAACACAGGGAGATAAAGTCAAATTGATTAACTTGCTAAATCCTTTCCTCACATTCTATGAATGCAATAAGTCTTAACTAGCGAAATAGCATTTCCAAGAAGAACACAGCATATATGTTTGTTTTCTTTTTATGTTCTAATGTGTGATTTGGAAGTTTTTATGAATTAGCACTATATTAGTAAAAGTTAAAAAAAGTGTCCTGAGAAATAGTTCATATTCTTAAACAGTTCCTATTTTTATTTTTCCTATCTATAGATCTAGATATACAAGAAATATATATAAAATGTTTAATGCTGATAATTAAATGAATATACCAAACTTCAAGTTTTTTCTTATAAATCATTATAATAACTAAAATTAATTAATAATTTTAATTACTGTAATTAAAATTAAAATATTTAGATTTATTTAAATATATTTAGATAGTTTATAATCATTTAATAATATTATTTACCTCTTAATCTTAACATCATTGAATTTTTAGAAGACAATTATTATTTGGAAAGCATATGAGAATATGAAAATGTTGGAGCACTATAAGTAATTAATTTTAATTTTC
Source organism: Ctenomys sociabilis (assembly GCA_004027165.1). Taxonomy (NCBI): domain Eukaryota; kingdom Metazoa; phylum Chordata; class Mammalia; order Rodentia; family Ctenomyidae; genus Ctenomys; species Ctenomys sociabilis. Next base: position 11,994 of record PVKA01006903.1, read on the forward strand.
AACATTAAAAAGTTTATCTTACATTTATGAAGACATTAATTTAAATCACACTCTTCAACAGAAGAAAAACTGCAGGAATATTCTGATTCAATAATATAGTGAGTTTGATGAAAAGAAGTTTACTTGTTGCAAAACAAGTATTTAAGTTACATATGCTATTTTCTTGCTAGTCATCTCAGCACTGCTGGCCCATTAACAGAACTTTAGGACACGTGTAATAGTTCATTACTGGGCCTGGGGAGATAGCTCAGTAGAATAAGCACTTGCCTGATAAGTGCACCATCCTGAGTTTAATCCATGGTATCTCAAAAAAAATTAAAAAATAGTTCATTACTATTTGATTTTTGTCTTCTGTCAGTCAAATGAAAAGATACTGGATATAGTTGTACACTCCTGTAACACCAGCACTCTGTCAGGTTCAGTTCCAGCCTTTGCAGCTTAGCAACTTAGCAAGGTCCAGTCTCATGAAGAAGAAGAAGAAAGCAGAAAAAGAAGAGGAAGAGGAAGAGGAGGAAGAGCAAGAGGAGGAAGAGGGAGAGGAAGATGAGGAAGACAAAGACAAAGACAAAGAAGAGGTAAAGTAGAAAAATGACTGGGGATCTGAATATGCTGCTCAGTGTCGGTCCCCAGTTATGAGCGCACACGCGTGCGCACACACACACGCAGACACACATACACTGCAGGTAATCTCAAATTTTGTCTTAATGAAAGTGTATTTACCAAGAAATGAAAATTTCAAATTCTAATTAATAGCTTGCTCAATTAATAGATACTTTGGCATATGGTCCTTGGACCTGCATTTTGCCCTTTGTCCAGGCAGGTCTGACTGTGCAGAGGTCATTTTCTTTCCCAAGAATTATGTTTAATTAATTATGTTTTAAATCATTATCTGTGAGTACGATTGGCCTGAATTGGCTCTTAGACTGTAAGCTGCATTGGTATGACGTCAGTTCTCCGAATCCTAGCTGGTGAGAGTGGGCATTGCCTGGATATCTGGTGCATGCACCTGGGCTATGCCTGCTTTATCTTGGTGAAGTGTTTGCCCACCTGGATTCCTGCTGGCACTGCAGTGAGCTCAAGGCCTCTGGCCCTGTGTCATAGCTAGTGTGCTCATTTGCTCAGGTGCCTTTTCTATACAAAACTCAGGCTAATGTGATGCGTAAGAAGGAATTCTCTTCTTGGTAGCATGTAACATCAGAGTCACTTCTAAAACCTAAGCTCCAGATCAGAGTCACCAACCAGAATCTCCCACTTTGCATGCAGTACAACTTACTTTAAGTTTGAACTATTGTGGTGCTTTGCCCAATTTTGACTCTAGCAGTAGGTTTATGGTAAGCATTCTTGATGTTTATCAGTATGTAGTTCTCCTCTATTTCTGAGTACTTGGAGAACTCAAGTCTCCCAGCTCCTTGCTATTAACTGAGCTATGCAAATACAAAAGTTGGTGTGGCAAAGTGGGTGTGAGCAGAAGTGCCACACACTGCTTAAGGGCCAACGCCCCTAACTTTCTTTTGCTGCAAACCTGAGGCAGCTTGTGGTGGCCTAGATGCATGTGAGGATGGTAGAGTTTCAGGATGTAAATCTTAATGCTTCACAGACAACTTAGTTCTCAAAATCATGAATTACTTATTATGCTTCAGAATAAGAAAAAATTCACACCAGGGATGTTTAAAATATAGTGACTGGGAGACGGGCTTGCTAATGTATTTGGAATAAGTTATCAGGTAATATGTGAGTTGGAGAAAGATCAAGTAGCTCTTAAAAATGTAGATAGAATATCTATGAGCTGTCCAGACTTTTAATACATACATGCATAAATCCACAGGGTTTTTCAGTTTTAGTACCTACAATGACATATGCCCAATATTTTTATAATCAGTGAGGAGTTTAGTAGACTGCCAAGGGCATACAACTAAATATTACTGACATTGTGGCTCAAATAAAAGAAATATATTGTGCCGCACTTCTGGAGGCTAGCATTCCAAAAACAAAAGTAGATTGGAGAATTATTTTTCCAGGATCTTGATTTTTTAAAAATCTTGAGTTTAGAATTTCCACAGTAAACATCATGGAGTTTGAGGCTGCTGCATTTGGAGCTCTGACCACAGAGCATCCGTCTCCTGTTCCTCCAAACGTGCTATTCACATTTGGTCATTTTTTTTTTATTCTTTACATTTTTAATCATCACTAGTCATTTATATTTGCTGCTTAATTTAATGTGGAAAATATTTACTTTCTCATGAGTACCTCCTATATCTTAATACAGTTCACCCTCTCAAGGAAACCTCCCTGAATTTTCTGATTTTGTAAAATTCTCTGCTTAGATCATTACATCTGTGGTGCCATTTTCTGTTTAATTTCTGTCTCTGCAGTGGAAAACATGCTGCCTGATGTCCAATACATTTGTATGTTTTCACCACTGAAATATTAGTAAAGAACTTAGCTGGATAGCTACTATCTAGCAGGCAGTTATGGTTTGTTGTCTAGTTGTCCCCCAGCTAATGCCTCATGTACTCATGGGGCAGAATTCTAGAATTTGTGGTTAACTCATGATTCACTGGGATTATGGATGTGAGTGCTGCTGGGATTATTGGTATGAATGTTATACCCGGCCCGGGGCAGACAGCTTGAATGCAGCATAAGGGAGACAAGACTTGCTCTGTTTCCATTGTTGCTGTCGATCCTCCCTTGCAATCTTGCTCTTTGAAACCTCCATGAAAGCCTGCCCTCTGCCATGTGCCGCTCCGCCTTGGAGCCAGCTGAATATGGACTGAAACCTCCATTAACTGTGAGCCAAATAAAGCTTTCATTCCTTCATTTTGAGTGTCAGGTATTTGCCCCAGCAAGGAGAGAAGAGTAACTAAGACACAAGCTTCAAATTCTTGATTCAGTACATGAATATCCACAAAGAACTACTGCTGCTGGCAGAGTTGAGTCCCTCCTCTTATAACCCACAGTACATGTTTTAAGTACTAACTCCAGAATATGATTTTTTGGGGATCTATGGTCTGTATAGTAGTAATGAAGTTAAAATGAAATTACTGGCACAGGCCCTAATCAAATATGACTGGTGTTCTCATAAAAACAAAGGAAAAATGGACACAGAAACAACATAGAGAAAAGAAGATGTAAAAAGACACACCAGAGCCATCCAGATAGCTCAGCAGATTAAAGTGCCTGCCTAGGCAGGTGTAGGGACTGGGGTTCAATCCCCAGGCCATGCCAGCCCCACCCCTGGGGTGCACTGAGACGGAGGTTGAGAGTGGGTGTAGTGGCGCATGCCTGTAATCCCAGCACTTGGGAAACTGAAAAGAGGAGAAGCACTGGAAGTCTGATCTGTGTGGTGAGACCCTATAGATCCTGCAGACCTTGCATTAAATAAAAAAAGAGAGGGAGAGACACACACATATCAGTCAGCCACATGAAAACCAATAGCAGAGGCCTTGAGCAAATCTCTCCCTCAGAGAGAATCAATCAAGTGAAGATTTTAGATTTTAAAGATTTTGGTATTTTAAGATGTCAGCATTTGGGATTATGATTGGAACTGTGTGAAATGATGTCAGCAACAAGGTTAAATCATATGAAAATGAAGGGGACAACTCATATGAATCCTTGTTCATCACTTTATTGGGATAAAAGATCCTAAGCAAGATGAGTTTTCATTTTAAAAAGTTTTCAGTGGCTTCAATAGGGATGGACAGCAGAAGCCTTGAAGTCAGGCTATGGTATGAACACAAATGGGAGTCATAATAACCAGGACCAGCTTGAAAACAGTGGAGACAGAGAAAGAGTGACATTCAGAAAATGAAACTGACAGGAACTGATACCAGAGTGGAAGGGAAGATAATGTAAAATGATGATGGCACCATTGTCTGAAGTGGAAAATACTACTTGGGAGAAAATAGTCATTTCAGTTTTAAATTTGTTTAGTGTGATGTAACTTTGATAATCTAAGAGAGAATGTAAGTTAAGCAGTTCAATTTATGGCTGCAGATATCAGAGAAGAAAATATCATGAGAAGAATGTAGGTCACCAATGAAAAAAACATTCTCGTGCTCTCATAAGAGAAATGGCCCAGGAGAGCAGAAGGAAAACAGTGGATTGTTTCAAGGAACCAAAGTGCTTCCAGTAGGAATGAGTGGTAAGTAATATTCATGCTGCGAAGATCAACGAGCAGTATGAACTCCATAGAAGCAAAACAGTGCAGTTTGTTTTGTCCTCTAACATGTCCCAAGTGTATGTTCTTAAAGCATAGTAGATATCAGATAAATGATTGCTAAATAATGTGCTGGCTAGTTTTCTGTGTGTGCTTGACAGAGTAGGTTGGGTAGAGATCACACTCAACAATGTGGGCTCATTGAGGACTGAAGACCTGGGTGGAACAAAAAAGCTGAAGAAGAGGAAATGTCTTTGTCTATCTGTCTGTTTCTCTTTCTTTATCTCTTTCTCTGCCCATCTCTCTCAATCTCTGTCTCCCTCTCTGTCTCTCTTTGTCTCTCTCTCTCTCTCTCTCTCTCTCTCTCTCTCTCTCTCTCTCATACTTTAGGGAAGGGTCTACAGGGTGTTCAGGGTCTCATTGGATCAGTAGAGTCATAGTGATCCACTTCTTTACAGCCTTGCAAGAGCTGGCATACCAGCACGTGCCACCATGCCCAAACTCAATTGGAGTCTCAGTGTGCTGGGGGTGGGGCTGGTATGGTCAGCCCAGGGATCGAATCCCTGGCCTCTGTGCCTGCTTGCAGGTACTTTAATCCACTGAGCTATTTGGCTGACTCTTTCTCTTTCCTCCTACACCCTGCTGGATAGGATGTCCATATCTACCTGCTCTTGGACATCTGAGGTCCTAATTTTTCAGACATTCAGATTTAAGATTGACACCCACATCTCACTGCTCTATTCCCCACCTCATTCTTATTCTTAGACCTTCAACCTTGTCTGTAGGCTTATACCTTTCTTATCCCTAGTTTGAAGGGAATTACACCCCTAGTGAGATTTGTTCTTTCATTTGTGAATGATATATTGCAGGACTTCTCGTCCTCCATAGTTGCATGAGCCAGTTTTCCTAATAAATCTCTTATTTACCTATACATATTCTATCAGTTCTGTTGCTCTGGAGAACTATGACTAATACAAGTCTAGAACAAGTCAAGATGAAGACTGAAGTGTTTCCCTTGGATTAAACTTTGTGGAGGGTGATCAGTAAATTTAGAAATTGTACTTATGATGGAGCAGTGGGTGAGGAGTCAAACTAGAGTGGTTGCAAAAGGAGTGAGGTGTGAATAAATGGAGAAAGAGAAGTGAGATGGCATAACTCTTCTAGAAAACTGGGGTAGGGAAAACAGAAGAGTGAAGTCAAAGGGACATCTTAGCTTTCTTAATTTTATTATTATTATTATTATTATTATTATTATTATTATTATTATTATTAGTTTTTGGAATTGAGCTCAGGCCCTTGTGCCTGAAAGGCAAGGGCTCATTTTACTGAACTATCTCCCTGGCCCCCTTAATTTTATTTTTTAAGAGAGAATGTCAGAAAATTTGGAAGGAAAGATCAAGTTGGGATTGGGCGATCAAGTTAGGATTCTGTAGTGAAATGGGAAACAGAAAAGTTTTTTTTTTTATCTTTATTTTTGTATTTTTTAAAAAGAATATAAAATAGTACAAGAAAAAAACATTAGAAATGACAGGATTTCACTAAACAAAATAATGAGCACTCAACAATGGTTGTTGTATTATATAACATTATCCTCAAATTAGTGTTTAGATTACCAGAATTAGCATAAAGATTGAGAAAAAAAGAAAAAGAAAAACTATAAGCATTAATTGCTTCTTTTAATAGATCAGCAGAAATCAGCAGTATAATATCCAAGTTATACTGTATATATACATCAATATCTTTTCCACTTATTTTCTTTTCCTCTGCCTAATTACAGTTTTTTCTTCCCATTGAATAGATTCTTTCCTTTCACAGTATCTATTGTACTTTTCAGATCTTCTTTACTCTTTCAGATTCTTACACAAGGGATACAATATAATGCTTATACCTGTCAGTCTGATTTATTTCACTTACGGTCTCTAGTTGCAACCATTTATCTATAAAAGCATTGAGTTTATCTTTTTTATAGTTGAGTAATACTCCATGGTGTAATAATACTATGTCTTTTTTATCCATTCTTCAGTTGATGAAAATTTGGGTTGTTTTTAAGATTTATCTATGACAAATTGTGCTTCTATAAACATAGGCACATATAAATCACTATGATATGGTGTTTCCAGTTCATTTGGAAAAATACCTAGGAGGGGAACAGCTGAGTTGAGTGGGACCTCTAATCCTAGCTTTTTGAGGAGTCTCCACACTGATTCCATGGTGGGTTTACTGATCTACACTCCCACTAGCAGTGGAGTAGTGCTCCTTTATCCCCTTAACCCTTCCACTATTGGTTGTTTTTTTTTGGCAGTAGCCATTTTTTTCTGGTGTGAGACAGAATCTCAGCATGTTTTAACTTGCATCTCTTCAATGACTAATGATGTCGACCATTTTTCCTATATTTACTTGCTGTTTTTGCATTTCCTGAAAGAGCAGGGATAGAGAGCTAGGCACGGCATTACCACTGAGAACTCATATGTCTTCCCCAATTCTCATGTGTGAGAAGGTGGCTGGATCATGGGGTGCCATGCTCATCACTCAGTTAACGCACTGAGAAGAAGTCATAGCTGAGTGTACTCTTAGAAAGTAGGTCAGTCAGAAGAGGCGGGCCTCGGGGGCATGACCTTGAGGGCCTGTCTTCCTGTTGCCTCCTCCCTTTGCTCTGGTTTCTGGCTGCCATGACATGATCAGCTTTCCTCTGCCCGGCCATTCTTCCATGGGCTTCCTCTCTTCCTAATCAGCTGACTGTGGCTTGAATCCTCTAAAAAATTGTGAACCAAAGTAACCTTCTCCTCAGTTCGGATACATGTGTTGGGTATTTTGTCTCAGGGATGAGAAAGTGATCAAGTTACATAGACAGTTTGCTGGCCTTCAATAGCTAAAGACAACTGGCTTCAGGCTTAATGGAGCCACAGAACAGAATCAGAGTTGGCATGGACAGGTTGCATTTGAGAGTGATGGCCACTCTCTGAATGGCTCAGTCGTGTTCAATAAAATTCTGGTGAGTGGAATTGGAGAGAAAAAAGAAAGATGAGGTGGTGAGAGGGTGCAGTGTGGGAGGAAAGTACAATTCATTTAGCTACTATTCAAAGGGAAAAGAAGAAACTAAAAACAGGTCCTTAAAAAGAATTCAGGGTACATTTGCAATTGGTTTTTACTAATTCACTTACTAATTGATGTTTTGTGAGGATAAGGAGAACAGACTGAAAATGTTTTGATTTATAGCTACAGAAACAAGTGAATAAGAAAAAAAATCCAGCTCTACTATTTATTCTGGTCACAAACAGAATCGATGTGAGTTTTTATGATTTCCTAGATATTTATTATCTATTGCTCTCAGCACAAATGATAACTCAGTTTGAGAATGAAGTTTGATATATAAAAATTTATTTATATTGATACACTTATGTATACAAGTCTGTTTACTGACCTTGCAGTAGCTGGTGCATTATGCTTTCATTGTGGCATGTTTGTCTGAGTCGAAATTCATTTCTGCTAACAATGCAGATGAATTTGAAACAACAAAATGTTCTTTCATTCCTGTCAATATGTCCATTCTTTAAATGTACATTCTCCAATATGTTGGAGTTAATTTGATTTAGAAAACTGACTTCTTAAGGATTAAATTATTACTAAATCCATATCTGGACATTTAACAAAATTTATAGCTCTTGTGGACATAAAATCACAGCATAAAGCAAATGAAGGAAAAGTAAAGTGGTAACATGCAGTGCATCAGGGCACTTTAAAATTGATATGCATTACTCATTTTTTGATAATCATGTACTTTCTCACTTTCGTGATAATTTAACAATGTTCATCTCTATTAAAGAACAAACATAATATATTAATTTTCATCAATTTTTATTGTTTGTGTGCTTTTTTTATAGAAAACACATACTTAAGCATATGTATTTTCATTATTCATCAAAATGAAGCATTAAAAACAACTATACTATAACTAATTTTACATTATATACTTGGCCTTATCATTTCAAAGTTGAGATTTTTAATTCCCAAGTTGGGATTTTTCACAGATACAATGTTGGGAAATTAACTGCATTTAGTAAAGACAAATTGCACTTAAATTTATTATTGCTAAAGGAGCTGTTCTTCCCAGGGGATTTATTTTCCAGTGACAACTGAATTAAAGGTATGTTGGCCATCTTTCCAACTCCTGGGGAGAAATACCCAACATCCATAATTTAAAAGAGGACAGAGGGTAGAGAAATAGCTCAGCCATATAAGCGCCTGCCTGGCAAGCACGAGGTCCTGAGTTTGATCCCTGGTACAAAAACAAAATAAAAGAAAGATCAATAAGAGGACAGCTTTATTTTTAGCCCCAGAGTTTAGCCTATGAACAGCAAGCCAGGAGCATCCTGGCAGAAGGACGGGGAGGAGCAGAGCTCCTGGGAAGCAGAAGGCCTAGGAAGAGCATGGCAAGAGCTGCCTTCAGGAGCTCATGCCCAGGGACTGTCTCCAGCTCGCCTGTCCTCCTAATAGCCCATTCAGCTGTGGTTGTCAGTAGGCTAATAGCACCCCACGAGCCAGCCACCTCTCCAGAGCCTCTTAGCCCACTCAACCTGACAGTTAAGACACAAGTGGCACAAGTCTGTCCCCTGCTAACCTGATATTGAGTCACATTTCCTTAAAGTATATGCAATTTCCAAGTAAGGACAGTAAGTTAATAATTCTGCCTAATGTGGTACAACTATGTTGCATATAATACAAAACATATTAATTCTCTCCTTAGGATAGGAGACACAGTTTTCCTTTGGGTTCTGCTGATGTCAGCTTTATTGAGAATTCATATGGAACACACATATGTACATATCCTTTGCCCATATGGGGAGATCTAGCCATGTACTTCTTCCCAAAATATCTTTGTCACCAATTTTCCAATCATGTTCCTTCCAAGTATCTGACCATCCAATGAGATCATTAACTGTAGCCCGTGAACCACTATACACTTAAACTTCTGGCTATTTTTTTGTCTTGCAATCAAATGTACAGTCAGTTTCATTGTCTGCTGTGAGATTTCTTTTTTTGCACTGTCCAGCGCCTACAAAAGGGCTGTAGTGTTGTAGCTGTCCATTTTTGTGGTAGCCACATTATGTACAAAACAACTGACAGACCAGGCCCAACCCTGTAAACTGATCATAGAGTCCACCCCTGAGGTCATTAGCACATGGCGGGAAATAGAAGGTAGTATTGCAGTACGAAGAGCCGTGGGTATCTGGGCCACTTCTTCATTTAACTTACCTGTGCTTTGGGGACCTCTTGGGCGTCATCATACATATCATTTGCACTTGATGATGGATTGTCTTTGCATGTCAAAGTTTATGACTTGATACATGAGATAACACCCAGTTCATGACGCAAAGCTCAGGTTGCATGGTAACCTGGCATCCCATGAATAAGCATTCAGTTTTCACTAAAGTCCAGAGCTACTTCTCAAAGGGAGAACAGTATTCTAGAGCTGATGGCAGATTTTTGCTTCAAAATCCCATGGCCTTCCACAGTGACCCATTATGCGGATGTCCAGGGGATCTAGGCAACATCGCTATCTTCTCTGGATGTCCCAAATACCATTGGATCTTCTGGACCATATGACCTCAGAGGAAAGCATCCCACACAGCTGCCTAGACCTATTGCAGAGCCTTCTTTTGTTCAGAGTCCTACTCAAAACCAACAACTTTGAGTGACTCAGTAAATGGACTGGAGTAACACACAAAAAAAACTAGAAAACTTTTGTTGACTAAATCAATGTTAAGCCTTTACATTTTTCTTTCATAGCCTAGATCATTGTTCTATGTTTTATGATGATCTAATTATAATTTCTGTGTATATTAATTTTAGGGAGTTACAAACACTATAAAATGTGGAATGTAAAATTCAAGAAATCTCCTAGATAATTTGGATCCATAAATGTTTGGAAACAGGTATAATTTAGGTACAGCTATGCCACAAAGTAATCAGGAGTCAGTCATAAAGTTGACTTGAGGAAACATTGTGGCCAAACAGAAGGTAGAATGAAGATATCACAGTCCAGCACACTCTGTGGAGAGGCACTATTATTTTAGCTGTGAGGACTCACTCACTTCAAACCAAAGAAAATTGTTTGCAGTTTGGAAATTTGTTGTGTTTCTTCCTAGAGGGCTAATTCAATCTATACATCTAGTAACTTAATCTTCTAATGTTCTAAAAACCACACCTAAAGACAATGTCACACGTTAAAATGTTAGCTTATCTACTTCGGGCATTACTGCCCTCCCGAGAACTGCCCTAGCTTCTTGTCTGTCCGGCTTCCTCTCCTTTACTGAGGAGAAGCTGCTGGTGTGTTACTTTCCTGGGTAGCACCACCCCTGACTTTTGTTTTTCTTCCCCATGTCACATCTTCCTGTCCCTAATTCAGATTTGGTCCTCTTACTTCGATCTACCCATAAAAATCAGTGCACAATTTTATTATTCCAGTTCATTTAGTCTTGTGACTATTTACTCACATTCCACCCCCACAATAGGGCTCCTAGATGACAGTAATCTGACCTCATTTTCTTTGTATTCACACTACTTTTCAAGTTACTTTCCTGAATATTAATACATTTTCTATAGAAATGGTATCAGAGATAGTGAACTGAGGGCTTTTCGTAGTCATGCATTAGAACACCTTGTATATTGCTAATTCATTTTCTTTTTGACTCCGTTTGGTGTCTTTTTGTGTGTAGAAAACAAATAATACCCATGAAGTCAAGTATGTCAATATTTTAAATAATGGCTGTATGTCTCATTTAGAAATAGGGTCTGTGTGTGAAAATCATAGAATGTCTGTCTGCCTTTTCTTTCAATCTTTTATCAGTTTCATTTTTAATCTTCTGAATGCTATACATTCAATGTCATTTCAATTATAGCAATATCAAAGAATTTTATGGTCCTTGCTCTTTGGTAGTTACTTGGAGAGAAGAAGCCAGAAACTCTTATTAATACAGGGCCAACTGGGGCCAGGGAGATGGCTCAGTGGAATAAATGCTTCTCTGGCAAGCGCAAGGGCCTCAGTTCAATCCCTGGTTCCAAAAAAAAAAAAAAATACAGGGCCAACTTCAGTTCCATGTGACTTAAAACATCTGGAGGAATGCAAGCCTAGGGAATGGGTATATTATGAAATTATGAAATACATCCAAAATGAAGGATTCTAGGGAGCATTTTTCACTTAAAGTTCACATACATACAGGAAAGAATGATTTATTTTTGTATTTATAAATTTTGTGTCTTTTGGGTGTAACTGAACTGTTGTTTTAAAATTTACATCTTTGATTCATTGAGTATTCATAAGATGTGTTAGCTTGATGGAACTGCCATTATGATACCGTAGACTACAAACCTTAAACAGCAAAACTGACTTTCCCATAGATCAAGGTGCTGCCTGTTTGATTTCATTGGATATCCATTTCCCCAGCCTATTAATGCTTCCTCCTCCCTCTGTCTCCAGCCTTCCTTCTGTGTGGGTCTGTGGCCTAATCTCGTTTTATAAGAAGGCCGATCCTATCAGATTAGGACTGAGGTTTATGGCCTCATCTTCAATGTAATTATAACTTCAAAGACCTGTCTGGGGCCCTGGGAAATCAATATATGAATCTGGGGGCCAAATTTAGCCCAAAGTATAGAACTACAATGCTAACCCTGTATACAGTGAGTTTGCCATTTTTAAAAACTAAGTCTAACTTATTTCTGCTTCTCAGGGACTTTCCGGTTAGGTTTTCCTTTCTGGGCTGGTGAATCAAACCCAAGGTCTCACACAGACTAAGTACAGGCTGGACTGCCATCCTCCCCACACCCCAAGCCTTGCTTCTCAGTTCTCTTCTTTGTGAAGCTGAAGAGCAGGGCAGGAGTCTCCAGGGGGAGGTGCTGTGAGCTGGACTTGGTCTGTGCCCCCCCTTCAGCTCCTGGCTTTTCTCTTTCTGCTCTTGTGAGGGAGTGCTCTGCTGGCATCTCTACCTCCCCTGCTGGTCTTCTGCCTCCGTTCATAGTCTCTGAATGGCAGCCAAGACATACAAATAAGGGGAAAATGACTTGAAAATGCTGGTTTACTTTTCTGTTTTTTTGTTTTTTTTTTTTGGTTGGGGGATCTTAGCTTTTAATCTTGGCCCTGCAATACCATATATATATATATATATGAAATCTATCTAGTCTGGAGATTTTGATGGAGGTGATAATTCACTAAGTGTAGTGAATTCTAGCTTGAAACAGACTCCCCTGAGTGATTCTACTGGGCTCTAGAAATTTATCAGCATTTAAAAAATCAACTCAGTCAACCTAAAAATACCAACTTCCCAATGTGAATAGAAAATACAACTGAGATAATTTCCAAATTAAATGTCAAATCAAATGTATTATTCCGAGAGATTTGATTTTTAGCACTAGTATGAAACACATGTGTATTTTGCTCTATTTTAAAGGAAATCAAATGTTCCTGTGTATTTTTCAAGCCAGTAACTTAAGAAGAAAAAAGGAAGTACAAATAGGATATTGTGCAAATAGGAAATTGTTGAGAATTCAATTAAACAATTTGTCTTTGAAGTCTAGTAGCTATAATGGCATAAAATTTATAGAACAAGGTATTTACCCCTTCCAGCACATAATTAATTGTATCAGTCCTCTAATTTCATATTGACACTAATATGATAAAAATTATGAATATTATGACTAGTTCTTGCAATTAAATCTTTCACATAATCTTTGTTGAGTCAAAGTAGACACCAATTTTGCTCACTATTCAGTAGAAATCAACAGCTTTATTTTCCTAGCCATTTTTTTTTTTTGCTGGTTAATGGTGATCATTAAATCATATTTATATGTGAAATTCATCTCCCAAGGATCATTTAGGACCTTCACTAGTTCATATTGCATAACTTTACCATTAACTAGTCATACTTATATGGTAAATTAATATATATATATATATATATATATATAAATTTATGTTGTATATATATCATCATTTTTCTCTTAGAATAAATGGTCTACTGGTATATTAAGAATGTCTTTTAGTCTTTAAAAATAGTTTTTGTTATACTCATGCTACAATTTTCTGTCATTTTTAAAGTGTGTTACAGGGCCAGGGAAATAACTCAGTGGAATATGTGCTTGCCTGGCAAGTGCAAGGTCCTGAGTTCAACCTCTGGTACCATCAAAATAAAGTGTGTTACAAGTCAGAAAACAACACTGGCATAGAGTTTTGCAATGGTAATCCATAAGAAACCATTGGTGACCACTTGTATATGGGTTGCTTAAGCACGTAGGTTCTGGGGTAAGAAAGCCTACATCTGAGTTCAGTTTCTGTGACTTATTAGATGTCTGAGTTGTGTAATCTCTCTGTACTTGTTGACACACATTATGAAACAGAGACATAAATACTGTCCAACACTGCTTAAGAAGTTGCTTGAAATAATGTAGTTTTTAATCCTTAATATGTTGCCTGGTACACAGTTCGCACAAAATAAATGCGACCTGCTGTCCTTTTTCTACAGATGAAATGAAATTGCACGACAGGCAATCGAGGAAGTGCATCTATTCTCCAGAGAGTAGATTAGAACTTTGGAGTTGGCTAAGAAAGCAAATCACACTACTTTTACTTGGTGACAGTTTGACCAGTTGTTTACACACCCCCACCTTTTTCTGTGTTTTTGCTGATTTCTTCTCTTTTGGACTGCCCTGTTAGTACTCCTTTCTGCCCTAGTGGCTCCTCCCTTCTCCACTTACCTATACTCACTTCCTAACAATACTAACAAGGTATTCATCTTATGATTAAACCAAATGAAAACACATCCTTAATCTCATCTTAGATCCTTTTTGTAATTCCTTTTTCTTTTTTTTCTCAAAAATATTGCCTACCTGGCTGCTGAATTCTTTCTCTGTTTCTCTCACTTCCCCTCCCACACACATACACCAAAAAGTTATGGTTCAAAACTTTAAGCTAAAATGGCAGAAAATATATGCAACTAAAGAACAGACAGGAATATATTTCTAAAACATCAATTTTTCATAGTGACAAAGAAAACATTGATAATACTATAGCTAAACAAGAGCATATGTTGAAGAACATCACCTGCTAGTTCTGTGAACTTTTATAGGGAAATAAGAAACAACCTAGCATTGAACTTCAGATAGTGATCTAAGTTTCCTCTCGTGATTTTCAAAGGCTCTTAAATCCTGCATGTCTATCCTCCTGACTCTAATAGATACTGTGACTAAACCTTGTTTTCATGCAGTCATGATTTTGGCTTGAGTTTTTTGCTTTAGGAGTTAAGAAATGGCGATTTGTTAATTCACCTATTTGGTCTCCATGTTTTAGTTATAATAATTCTATGAAGATTAACTTCTGTGTCTTTTGTCATTTAGCAATATATGCTGGCATTTATTTGACATACATTGATACTCCTTATTTCTCTTCTGTAACTATATAATTCATTGTGATAATGTATCTCAGTCTATCAAATCACTTCTCTATTGACAAGCAATTAAGTCCTGTGCCTTTTTGCTACTGTAAATAACATCAGAGTAAATAGTGCTGGGCATCATTCATTTGAGAAGCCGATAATAAATTTTAGGGGAACAGATTCCTTGAAAAGATGCAGAAGGTCAGAGGATTAATACGTCTTGTACAAGATGAGAATTTGCCCCTTGTATCTCCTCTCATGTATTATGCCTCCGAAACATTATGCCAATAATATTTAGAAAATTATGGTAATGTTGATTGCACTGACTTCTTAACAACATGACATGATAGATTATACTTCTGCTGTAATTTCTTTTACTTTGTTAAAAATTAAAAATCTTTCCTCATATTTTAAGTTTTATTGTTTCTACAAAGTCAAATTAGTTGAGTTGTATGACAGCAGTCTGAAATTGCAAACAACTTTACCCCCATAAAGTTCTTTATCTTAAACACTGCCCACTCCTCAACCTCCAGATGGTGAGGTCTTTAATTCCGGAAGGTAGATTTATAGCGTCAACTTTGAATATCTCTCATCTGTTTTTGTTCTTAGCCATGTTAGCCTTGCTGATTGAGGTTTTAATTATTTAATTTGTTGTTTTGAGACATGGTTTCCTTAGGTAGTTATGCAGTTCAGGTTCACCTTGAATTTACTGCATAGCATGGGGCTGGTCTCAAACTCACAGTGACTTCCCTGCCTCAGCCTCCCAAGGGTTTCTTTTCTCATATGTTTATCTTCAGGTAGGTTTTTTATTCTGTAGTTCAATTTTCTTGAATTTATTTTCCAAACTTTCTACTGAGTATTTTCATTTGGAAATGCATTGTTCCCACAGTGTTTCTTGGATTCTTATTTTACATCCTGGATACAACATCTTCTATGCTCTGAGGTAATTACTGAGTGGATTTTCTAAGACATTTTCTTCTGTTGCCTGCTTTGCTTTTGTTTTGCACAAATGCTCTTGTTTGTTGGTGTTTTGTTTCATGTTGCAGGCATTCTTTAACCATTTTGCTATTCACAGTTAAGAGCAAGGCATCAAAACCTTGACTGGAAGCTTTGTGTGTGGGCTTGATGTGTTGACTGGTGAGCTTTTAGTAATATCAATTTGTAGAAACAAAATTTATTCAGAGACTCACAAATGTCAGCATTTGTAGTCTTTTTATCTGGGGCCAAATTGTTTTGCAGAGGAGAATATTTCAGCCTTTTCCCTGGTAGGGATCCTATTCATTCCATATTTGCCTCAACCTGGTGGCTGAGTGTAAGAAAGAGGAAAAGGTCCAGGAGTTCAGGAGTGCATCCTCTCTCTGTCTCTGTCTCTGTCTCTGTCTCTGTCTCTGTCTCTCTGTCTCTCTCTCCTTGTTATTAGTGCAGGGGCTCATCCTAGGTAAATACCTCTGTCTCTGGTATATCTGCATATAGACTTTCTCTGATTTCCTCTGCAGGGAGAGAGAGGCTTCCACTTCAGGTAGTTTAATGTGTGCAGAGTATACAAGTGCTATGTTGAGGATATATATCTAGCTATTTTCTTTTAATTCAGTGAGAAAAAAGATTTGTACTAATAGTGTTTGGACAGAATATCATGTCTGCATCTTGTACTGTGAATAACCACTACAAAGACCATATGCAATGTACTAATTATTGTAACTGCCCTACTAACCTGTTTTGAAACGGTCTCATTGCTATTTGGTTCTCAATAAAATTACTAAAAAAAATGAAATAAACTAAAGATTTTCAAATAACCCGCTGTTTTCATCCTTTCACTTCACCTTGCTTGCTGATTCTGATTTCTGAGATTTTTCTGGATTTCCATAAGTGCAGATTAGTTTATGTCTCTTAATATGCCTCTCATGTAATCTTTTGGGTAAGAGCAATCCATGTGCTGCTAAAATGGATTCTATTTATTCAGATCACTTTCCATCTCCTACTAACTTCTTAAACCATTTATTCCTCTGTTGGCTTGTGTCCTATTCTTTCTGTTATTATGTTTATATATATTTGGAGTGACAGCTTAGTAAGAAAGGGGCCTTAACCAAATACTCTTATCTTTAAAAAAATGTTACAACAGAAATGTACTGGTGGTATGGACAGTAGCCTTAATAAACTGATACCTGAGGTAAGATCAGAAAAAAGAACTAGAAGTAAATCAGTTGAAAGTAAGGCAGTGGAAGCAATGCAAAGAACTCCAGGTTAGCAAGCAGAAATTCCACCAGTCTACAATATAGGAAGAAGAACAGCAAATTTAAAATCCTGACCAAAACCTTCATCTTTGATGGTGAAAGAGAGAGAGCCCATTTTAAGATCAAGCTGAAGAAATAAACAGGGGCTAGGTCATAAAAGATTTGGGGCCCTTGTTAGGAAATATGGTTTAGGGGCCAGGGAAGTAGCTCAGTGGAATAAGCACTTCCCTGGCAAGCCCAAGGGCCTGAGTTATATCCCCAGTTCCATCAAAGAAAGAAGGAAAGAAAGAAAGAAAGAAAAAAGAAAGAATACAGTCTTCATTTTGAAGACTTTTGGAAGATTTTAGGCATAAAAATTATACAATAATATTGTACATGTTAAGAATGAATTTACAAATGTAATTCCAAGATAACAAATTCATTTTAGATAATTGCACTTGGCTTTATGAGATAGTATAGGGAATTAACTAGAACAAGGCAGAAATGGATACAGGAAAGTAATACATTTTTAGTTGTCCATGTGAAAGGCATGACAATGAGAAGCAGAGCATTGCTAGCTTCATAGATGAGAATGGGGTAAATTTAAAATATATAAAAAGTGAAAGTCAGACAATTGGAAGTGGTTGTTGGATGGATGCTGACATGTTCTCACTTTGGCAGCAAATAGACAGCAGTGTGTTGTGGAAGTGGGCAGTTGAAACAGTTCTGGGGTCTCAGATTTGCATAACTGCATAGATACTGTTGCTGTTTTTTGAGACAGAAAAATAGAGAGGAAGGCCAATTTTGAGAGAAAGATAACAAATTCATTTTAGATAATTCACTTGGCTTTATAAGATGTCAAGTAGGCAACTGAAATTTGACTTGTGATTTAGGAGTTCTAAAGTGAGGATTCAACTTTGCACAATATATAGATGGCAATAAAAAAGCATGGTTTCAGTTGCTCCAAAGAAAGAATAGAGCGAGAAGGCAATGCCTGCGTTCTTCTGGAAGAAAGGCTCTCCAGAGCCGAGCCTATAATGCAAGAAATGGGTTATCTCTACAGTGGAATGATACTGCTTGAGGATGGCCAGCCCCTTCTATAGATACTGAAACTGCAGCAATGCATGTATATGTGATCAGGCTGAACAACAACAGACAAATAATAAAAAAATCATTGTAAATCTCTTTAAATGTATTGTTCTCACTTGATTTATAAATCATTGTCATTATCAATCTTTTCTTATTCTACTGAGCCATCTCCCTGGCCCCAATCAATCTTTTCTTATCCAAATCCTCCTCACTGTGTGGGATACTAAAATAAGATTTTATAAAACCTTGCACTGTATCATTTCTAAGAAATGGTTATTGCCTTCTTGAAGCTGTAACATTTTATTAGTATCTCTGTTGAAGTATTCCTTTATTCACTTCATGTTAATAATTTCTCTTTGGGTCCTATCGCTCCTTTTGTAATGTAAGTTTCTTGTGGTCAAGAGCTATTTCCTATTCTGAAAAGCATCTGTAGTAGCCAACATGTCATAGATGGCCAGTACCTGCTTGTTTAATAAATGTGTGGACACATCGCTCTGCTCAGGCACTGGTCTCTGGACTAAGCCATTTGTGAAATCCCAGGTCTCAGGCTAATACCTTTGTCATCTTATCCTCGGAGCAGTGATGCACGAACTTCTGAGAATCTCACACTCTCAGGTCTCTGTAATCACATTACATGTAGGTTATCACAATTCTTACCTACAATAAGGTAGGCTTATGCACTGTATTTCGAAATAGATTTATCTTTAAATAAATGCACCATAGACCCAAATTAGATTTTTATATTTTTTTAGATTATCAAGCCACACTATAAAGGGAAGAGACACTTAGAGTTATTGTTCATGTTTGTAGTCTTCAGATATTCCAGGTTGATTTTTTTAAAAATTGTTTTACAGACAGCCAAACATGATAGTTTCATAGCTTTCTGGAGAACAATATGAAACACTGACCATCTCTGTGAATAGTAAATTCCCTATGTTAAAATTAATATTTTTAATGCTACCATTTCCAAGTCCATGGAGGGTATTCAAAACTACTTGTCAGCACTTTCTTTTTGCTGCTGAATTATTTAATGATAGTTAATAACTAGTCTCTCATTAACTTACTTAGAAATTACATAGCTTCAAAATTTTTATTATGTGCATCTTATTTTCCATCTTATTATTTAATAAGTCCATTGTTGACCATTTCCAGTTTGTAAGTATCTTTTAAAATTTCTTTTATGAATATTTTATTACAGTACATTAACTAATTATTTAACTTCAGTATTTTTTGTAATTTCCTTTTACATTTTCCAGCAATACTCATTGACTAACACAATCAGTTGCAAATCTTAAAAGGCAAAATTTCTTTGCAAAATGTAGTTTTTGTTCTTGTTACTTCTATAATCCTAAACAAAATGTTAGGTGGAGGAAGGATATAGTGCTTATCTTGCAAAAATATTTTGAATTAAAAAAAACAGCAATCCATAATGGAGGTTAATTAAAACTGTATTCCTTTTTCCCTCAGCTATCAACAACTAGATTTGGCATAGATTATAGGATTTATAATTAGATGTAATTTGACTTAATTAGTTGGCTATAGCTCTTAATTATGGTATACCTTTTCCCATTATGACCACTGTAACAGTAGTGCAAGTTCAACATTGATGATCCACTTTGCCACCGGGACTAACTCTATCCCTTGGGTTATTTGTGTGATAATAAGAGGGAGATTTCTGAAGCACAATGGTCCAGGCACAGAAATGCTATTTGGCTCAGTTCTCTTTTGTGCTCTTTAAAAGTGACAGCTAATTCTACAAAAAAAAAAAAAAAAGTTTCATATAGTTATTGTTCCAGTGTGATTCTCTGCCTGGAGGAATGAAATGGAGACTTAGGCAAGCGCTAAAAAAAGCAAAATTTTTATTAGGCATTTTCTACAATCTCAAACATTGCTATAAAAGTTACATAAATTTGCTTTGCTGCATAAATTAAGTCACACATGTACCTTGAATCTCTTTGGAAATTCTACAGGGCTATTTCAGCCTTACTTTCAAAATCTTTTTTTTGAAAGGGTTCTTGTGAAATAATGTAGCACATCTTGAAGCTAAAAGAAAGCAATTTTCTATAATGTTTCCTATGAATAAAGTTGAAGTGGTGCCAATTTTCAAATAAAACGTTTTGAGGGACTGGATAAGAATGATCCTTTACAGCTGAATACCCCCACATGTTAGCTATGGGGACAGAGATTCCATAGACCAGAAAAATATTTTCATGTTGAAAATAAAAATATCCACAAAGATAATGTGGTACCGCTTTTTAGTCCAAATCATTCTTAGTCCATTTCATAATAGCCAATTACAGGTTACTCAAGGGACTTGGATCATGCAAATCAGCTCATATTTCACTGAGTGACTCTTTCTCGTGTGTTTTGGGCTATTATCTTCATTACAGCGCAGAGCATGAATCCATCTCATCTGTACTGTAATTGCTATAAATCAAATATTCGTTTGCCTTTATTTATTACCTACTATGAAGAGTTTTAATAATATTTAGAGGGCACCACAATAAAAGCAATCATTTATTGTGTCTGCTTACAGGGTCACTCAAGGTTTTCAACAAAAGCCAATGTCATTTCCTAATCTTTTAATATTCATAAGGTAGCATCACTAGCAAATGGCACATTATGATTTATAAACATTTTCTGGCCAGGGACATAAAAGCATCGTTATAATTCTTTCTAGAAACAGCAGTTAGATTCTGTGGGGCCAAAAGCTATGCAGAGATGCTAGAGCCCTGTCTTCCAAACCTAGTTTTGTTTCTCATTGTTTGTTGCTCTTGTCCAGACCCCTTATTAGACCTTGTCTCTAAATTACCACAGGCCTGTCAGAATCCCTCTTCAAGCAAGACTCTAGTTATCACTTGAAAGGTAGTTGTGTTTTTCTTTCCTCATCTCCAGCAACAGTAGAAGTATTGTGGTGTTTTAGCGTAGATTGTTTTGGACAAGAAGATACAAAAACCTGGGTTCTAATTCTACTTTCATCAGTTACTACATTTATGACTCTTGACGAATGAGTTAATCTCTACAATCATCTGTCTTCTGGTGTGTAAAATGGAGTATAACAATATTTCACATATCTATTGAAAGCATTTTGGCAATGGTTATATGAAATCCATTTGTAAGGGTATAAAGCAATCCAACTATTAGTTGACAACACAACTTCCTTGTTAGAGAAGTAGAGATAATTTTCTTCTGTGAAGTTGTTTTACACAGAAATAATGAAAGTAAAAGATTAGGAAATGACATTGTTTTTCACAATCTAAAAGAATAATAGAATCTAAGCATTAGGTAATGACGTCAACTACATACACACTGTTAATTATTTTCTAACATATTCTTTAGACCTTTCTTCATGCTTCAGTGATAGGCAACTTGTCACTCTCTGACAGTATCACAATATCAGATTATTTCCTTAAATTCAGTGCTAGAACATGTTTTATCAGCATCAGTACCAATGCTAAATAGCAACAACATTTGAACATATGATCTGTATTCAAATATAATAGACTCTTTAAGTCTTGTCTTTTTCAGCAAAAATATTTCTAATAACTTCAACCACCATTTATTTATTAAACATGGTTTTAATTTACTGGTACATTTGGATCAATATATTCTATAGAAGAACTTAGCTTGAGCAAATTTACTTCAGATCTATGAAACATATTGAATATATACTATATGCCAGAGATATGCTAGGTGTCAGAGGTAAAAAGCTGAATAAAGTTCGAGTGTTTCAAGCAGTTCCTACTCCAGCCAAACTAGCCTTCATATTTATAACTAATTTTAAGAGTCATATAATATAGTGCCATCAAATAAAATGTAATGAGCTCTTTAGCAGAGGCTGGAAATTCAGGAGTGAGCCAAAATCTGTCCTCACCACATTTTTGTTTTGGGGAAAAGTAAGGGCAAGGCTAAGTTTCCAGCTTGGTACTTTTGAGAGGTGATAGAAACATCAAGAGGTAGGGTCCAGTGTGAAGTTGGAGTCCTGAGGACTGTGTCCCCAAAGCAGGTCATGGAAGCAAAGCCCATTATTTCCTCTTATAGGTACCATGGCCATGAAGTAAGTGGCTTTGCTATGCCTCATGCTCCCCACCATAGTGAGATGCTTTATCTTTGAACCAAAAGTAATGGGTCCATCTGGTCAAGGGCTGGACTCCCTAAAGCTGTGAGCCCAGAGTCCCATTATAAGTTGATTATTTCAAATATTTGCTGTAGTAATGGAAGCTGGCTCACATTGTTCTCTTATCAAGAGACCTCTGAGAACTTCCCGGCCTCTTCTGCCACGTGAGTGGAAAGTTAAGAAAATGGACCCTTCCCAAACTGCCAGTACTTTGATATTGGAATTCCTTGGCTCCAAAATGGCTAGGAAGAGGCTGGGGAGATGGCTCAGTACAATATGTGCTTCCCTGGCAAGCGCAAGGGCCTGAGTTCAATCCCTGGTTCAGCCAAAAAAAAAGATACAAATAAAATTTATTTTGTTTGTAAGACATTGTTTTTATGTTTTGCTACAGAAGCCTGAGTGGACTAAGGCAATGGAAAAAGAAAGATTGAGAAAGAAGAAAGGAGACTCTGTCCATGAATGCAAGGGCTATTTCTGTCTTGTTCATTCTCACATCCCCAGTTCTTAGCAAAATCCTCAGAACCTAGTACACATTTGCTAATATGCTCAATAATGAAAGGAAATGTAAAAAGACATCCTAGAGCGGGTACTCTAGGGAGTGAGGCTAGGGAAGAAGTGATCTTCACGGGTGCAGATAGGAGTCGTGCTGGTGTCTCTTTAGTACATCTAAGTCCATCCTCTACCTGCAGCCATCTCTGTTTCTTTGCATGAGGGCTTTCTCAGGAAAATAGTGCTGAAGCCACCGTGCTCTGTTTTGAAATAGATCAGAGATGTTGAGAAATTCACAGCTTTCTTTAAGAAGAGTCTTCAACCAAAGAGGGGCCACTGAAGAGGGAGAATTTTGTAGTACACTTTAGAATGTTTTCCCTCAGTGCTGTAATTTTCAGTTACTCTCACTCATAGCTGTCTCACTGTACTATTGGCGGGCAACTATATCTCACCCCACCCCTATTCTTCACAGTGAATCTATCAGATAAACTGCCCATAGCCTCATTCCAACTTCTACTTCTGGGAAGTGCATGTGAAGAACAGGCTTCCTACAGTCCCTACTGAACAGTCCTCAGTTTATTGAAATACCGTCCATAGGTGCTCTTCGAGTAGTTTAATTAAAGTATCGAGAGCACCCTTTTCATGGCATTTGGGGGAGTCTTGTTTAACCAAGACTAAGGTCTGAATGAATCTCTGTTTCCAGTTTATGAAATGCTAGAAGTGGGACAGGGGATAAAACCCCACATCTAGCACACACCCTTGCATAGAAGTTATATCGCCAATGGGAGAAATCAGCCTGTGTGCAGACCTTTAAAGTTGTGTGAAAAGAAAATCAAGAGAAGGGGCAGGTGACAGCCTGAAGAAACAGCCTGAGAAAGGACAAGCAAGGAAAGTAGAAGCAAAACCTGCCTGCATAAGAAATCATCAGGATGGACAAGTGAATTGATAAGAGAGAGGCAAAGGGAAAAGGAGAAGGAGGAGGAGGAAAGGGAAAGAAAAAGAAAGAGGGAGAGACAGAGAAAGAAGAAAGAAAACAGAGAAAATGGGAAATATGGGGGATCCCTGTGACTGGGAGCTGAAATAATTTGAAGTACAGAACTACCTAATGTTGGTGCATCTTAATTATTTGCAACGCTGTGATATAAATCTCGGCTGTTGCTCCATTCATTCAGTAGAGTCCAGTTGTCCATACAACTTGGTACATATGTGGTTAAAAAGCTGAATGTTGGAGCCTTAGGTGGAGGTGGGTCTGAGTCATTGTTCCATTTTTTCCACTTCCATGGGGCAAATTACTTAATGAGCTATAATTTTCTGAGTTCACATTTAATAATTGCTTTAAAAACTGTGAGCAATTATTATTTATTAAGTGCTGATTGTGGGCCAGACTGTAGCCTAAGAGCTTTAAGGGCATTTATTTATTTAATCCTCATGATAACCTGGTGAAGCTATTAACTTCTTTGTTTATAACCTTAATGCACCTGAGGTAAGAAAATTTGAGATGCACTGGGGTTAAATAATGTGTTTGATGTTGTGGTTCAAAATTCAAAACTGAGGAAGCTAGGATTTAAAACACACATTGTAGATCTGGAATGCGGGCCTTCCCAACCTGCGACAGCATCCCTTGGACACTGGTTCCAAGTTTGGGAGAGCTAAGGAAAATAACACCTGACCACAGAGAGGCTCAGCACATTCTGCATCATTTTTCTGTCTTGATTTCACTCTATATTTATAAAATCTGTTCACAAAGTGATCAAGAAACATCTGTAAAATATTTTATGTCTTAAATATAATGTCCTCTTTTTTTGATCAAAAAATAGAAGAATACAATGAAACAAGGACATGGTATTAGGCACACATTAACTTTCTTATAGAAAATTCTACTATTCCCACCTCCCATTCTATGGTTTTATTGAAGAGAGAAGTTAGTTGTATCCAGTTGGCTTTTGATTTATTTAATTTTTAATGAGTAATAGACTTAACATGACTATCAGTACTTTTGTATATATTTGATTTTTTTTAATGGAAGATTTTAAATGGCAAGGAAAACACCCCATGGACTGAAAAAAAAATGAAGTGCAGTAATAGACCTTATTTCATCTGTTCTCTGTGGTAACAGCAGCAAAAGAAACAGACTTCATTTCATTTTGGGGGATAACAAAACTGAGTCTCAGAAAAATGAATGTCTTGACTGAGACCACAAAACCAAGAAGTTTTATTAAAAGTCAAGACATCTGGTTCTATGGTAGGTCTGTTGCCATCTTTTTCTAACAATTTTTTGTGGTCAGTTAATTATTCATGTAGAAAGAAAAAGTGATAAAATATCACATTCTGTTATATTTTGTTATAAATAATGTAATAAATTCACACAACATCAAACAGGCAAATTTTCTAAAAATAATGTAATCTATTTAGTCTATTAGATGTACAACAGAGGTCAAAGTTAAATATTTTGGAGTTGCTTTATTGATGCTAGTCAGTTCTTATTAGAATAAATAAAAAGTTTATATGTATTACTTCTCATATAATTTCTACAGATAAAAGAACTGAATCCTGAAATATAAGTGAAATCAAAATGAAAAATCAAAAGGCCTAGGCTATTCATTAGATATACGTTTGGATGATGTGAACCATCCTTCCCCAACCTTCCTACTTCTGTTTAGCTGAAATCTGAAGGTATTTAAAATTGTTACTTAAGTGGAACTGAAGCATGAACAACTCTCTGAAGCAATGACTTTCCATGTCTGCGACTCACTTAATAGCTGACAGATAGGTTCTATTAAGCTCTATTTTAACTGGCACTTGAGCTTTTTGCCTTGAGCTGATTTGGCCTCTGTAATCCTTTGCGTTTTACCAGCTGAAATGTCCCCAACTTCTTTAAAGTTCACTATCACATGCAATGGACGTGTTTCATGTGTCGACACTTCAGCTTTCCAGACATTTCCACCAAATGATTGAGGCACTGAGTGTGCTATTTGTCATAAAAAGAAATTAGTTTTGAAATCTCCATGTACTAAGATGCTTCATTTCCTCAATCATAAAGTCTTTGTAATTTCATAAAGTTCAGTCCGTATATACTACACCCTGGGAGTCACTCAACCCAGAGGATTGTGGTGCTTATGCATAAAATCCTTCTCTCACAGCAGACATGAATAGTTAGAGAGTAGCCTTCCATCAGCTCTTGAAAATTAAACATTACTTCTTTTCAGGTTGCAAGATAATGGGTTTAAGAAAAAGAAAAAGTAGTGGAAACCCTCAGTCCTTTGCCTTCTCAAGCAATTTCAATTTACAAATTGTTTACGCTTACGTAGCAGGATTCTAGAAGCAGCCAACCACCAGCTTCTGCCAGGATCATCTTGCTCACATCTTCAGGCACATCCTGGGCCATCACTCAGCTCTCTTGTCACTCACAGTCAGACAGAATGACAGCCTCTGATGTCCTGGCCATGGCGGCACCCACCACGGCCACCCTTATCTACTCTGACTTGTTTGCTCAGCTGGGGATTGGGACGTGATGACAGGGCAGAAAGCTCCTAATGCTGCACCTGGGGTGGATATTAGGCAGGGTCAGTAGGTGAGGAGCACATGCTGCTTGTGTTCAAAGGCTATGCACACCTATGTACACACAGCATTAAGCCAGGTTGTCAGGGAATCTGTAGACTTAGGGTAGTGATTTCGTTAGGCATACACTCTCCAGAAGTACTCGGCCAACTCACCTCATGCTGGAAGGAAAACAATTAAATCTGTTAATCTGTGAATAAGAAAGCATTTAGTTGACTGAATCCACTTGTTTCAAAATAATTTAGTGAAATAGTATTCTTTTATATTTTAATGTAATGCAGGTAGATATTGATAAAAGATAAAATGTGTTATCCTTACTTTAATGAAAAGAATTCCAATTCTGGCAACGAAATGATTAGAGAATGACAATAGTTAATACTCTGCATATCAGGAACTTAAAAGAGTAGCCAAAAGGTTACTCCCAGTACAGGTGGTGGACAAATTGACTCCTATAAAGAAGAAGAGAAGAAGCAAGAGAACAAAAGTTTTTTTTTTTCTTTTTCAATGAACAGAAAGAAACTGGCAGTATAAATGAAACAAATTAGCGTATATCTTAAAATATGTTTGAAATAACAGATAATAGTTTGAGGAATTACTTAATCTTCTCTGCCTTCCTCTTTATATGTCTTTTATAATAACTGAAGCTACATGATATTTAAGCTTGCATGTTTGGCTTTTTCATTTAACATTATTTCCAAGTTCTATCCATTTGCCTAAGAATGTATAAAATTAGTCTTTTCAGAAAAGTAGTACTCCACTGTCTATAAATACTACATTCTCCTTATCCATTTATCTGTTTATGGGCATGTACATTGTTTCCACTATCTTGTTATTATAAATTGTGCTGTTATAAACATAGATATGCATGTACTCATATCATGTTTTAAGTCATTAAAAGTCATCTGTAGAAAATACATTAATTATATGTACGCACACATATATGTGCATTATTATGTACTTGTAATATTGCACAAAGTGCTTATGAGATGATTTATGAGAGCTTCTGTTGGTTTTTTAGTTTGTTTGCTTTTGTTTTTGGTGTTGAGCACCGAACCCAGGGCTTCCGGCTTGCTAGGCAAGCATTTTACCACTGAGCCTAATCCCCAGCCCCTATGAGAGCTTTTGAGGTGTTTAAACCTTTATCTTTTTGGTTATAATAATTCTAATATTCAAAATGTTGCATTTCAACTATGAGAATATAATCATTCCTTTTCCTTGATTTTAGCTCAATAAGGAAAACTAAACTTTGATATGCCATGGTTTTTGAATGTTCAAAGCAATATATCTAATTTTAATAATAAAGTTGAATCAGCTGATTTTTATAAGACAGATTCTCTAATAGTTTATTTTGTTTATAAATTCATTTTCCAGTTGGCACATTTTAACATAATAAGAACAAATAGAGTGGCTTTCCAAGCAATTCTAGCTCATCAAGAATAAAGATTTATTTGAGTGAGTCAAATAATCTAAGAGACCTGTAGGGATCTACTCTGTGAGGGTGTATTTCATTTTTTTTCATTTAATTTTATATTCTGTACTCATGAACACTGGCAGCCCATGACTTTTCCATGAACAGTCATTTAATGATACCTTATTCTTTGCTTGAAAAGCAAAAAAAAAATATCAGATAGTATTACAATAAGCTAAACCACTTACCTTTTAAAATGATTTCAATGCAGGCAAAGTGCAGGAGTCATCATTTAGCACATAAGATTTATTAAGAGTACAGTTTAAATCAGCAAGCTAGCCTTCTTATATGCTACATTGCTTCCTTTTGAGTTGCAATTAATATTTTGAAAGGTTTGACTTTATACTATAAAATTTTGAAACATAAGTCCCTAGCACATTTTAAACAAAGAAACTAATAATATCTTATAGGTCATTTACTTGTAGCTGTCATGCATATGCATTCAAATTCAAGGCATTCACTGCGTGAGCTACAACTGCTAGTAGTATAAGTAACAGACTCACCAAATAATTCTAAAAATTATTCTTATGTCCATAATTCAGAAGAAGTGAAGACAAAATTAAAATATATGAATCTATAATTATTGATAAATCCTTAACCTCAAACTGTTCATATAATACATAACAGATTACAATGTTAGGCAACACTAGTCGTTACTTCAAGCAAAGAATTGGATACTGTTAATCAGATACTTATTTTCCAAATCCCAATGGATAGGTCATTAAATTCTGCACACAACAGCCCCTGCAATACAATGATTGTTTTCTCTTGCCATGGGTTCTGTGCTAACATTAGGGGTATTCTATTATTTTGTCATTAAAAGTTAGGTGAACCAGAAAAATGATGTTGTTCATTTCTTATATGCATGAGTGCTAACTTCTGTAGTTTCAACAGGTGTGATCAGATACCTTCATGCTGGTTACATCATTGTTCTTAGGGAAAAAGTATCAACAAACACAGAAATGTAGATGGCAAGATCTCAATGGTATGGCAGGTGCCTTTGCAATCCCAAATGTGGGAATATGAATTAAGGGCTTCAGGAAGGACTCAGTTGCAGTCTCAAAGCTTCCTTTTAATTGCAGGTGCTTAACGTGGATTGTCTTATTGATTTCCCCAAAATATTTCATGAAATAAATACTAATGTTAATATATTTGAATAAGAAGACTAAGAAACTCATCTACAACTTATGTGAAGTTACATTTCCATAATTCCAAAGCAAGCAGTTCAAAATGTCTTTTGCCTTTTCTTCCTCCACATGTATACAAAGCAAATGAGGACTTGTACTACTGGTAACTCCAAGATAAACATGTTCAATATGATCACATGTTAGTGGGTACACTGCTGAGTTTCATATGCTGTCTCTGCTACTTATACAACCATTAAGCAACTTCTTGGCCTTGACAGACTCTCTCATAAGATTAAATAAGCTAACATATGTGAAGTATGTTGAACACTCCTAGTGTGCTGGTTGTCCTCAATAAACTGTTAACATACATACATCTATTCCCTAATCGTAAACCACATCTCACTGTGAGCAGGGCACTTGCAGAATAGGAAAATGAATGATAGTTTATGTTCTCAAAGACATTAGAATTTATAGACACTTGCACATTACCAAATAAATGTCAATAATGACTACATGGTGATTGCTAGAGGAGTTTAAAGCACAAAATAGAGGTGACTTCATGGATGAGGAAAGTGTAACCTGGGCAGATGGACAGACTTAGAAGAGATGGGAAAGGCAAACTGGGAGTGATGTTTGACCTGGGTGGTTGAAAGCTCAGGAGCATCTTCAAATCCCCTCAAAAAACCTGAGAATCTCCCTCTCCCACAGTGGGTTCACTGTCTTGTTTTCTGGATAAACACACAGGATATCTCCCTAGATGCTAAAGACCAGTCACAAAAGAAATCTCTCTTTTTGGAAAGAAGAAAATCGAGGCCAGGATCTTAACTAACACAAATAGCGGCTTGAACAGTGACTTTTTTAGGAAGCATTGCAGCTATGATTTCACTGATTAATAAATAGAAAGAAAGAAGTAATTGCTACAATATGACACTGGCCTGGATGAGATTTCATGAGAAGTCTAGTGGCTCCTGAGAGAAGAAGGCTGGATGGCATACATTCATGTGTTTCACCTCTGAAGCCACCTGGCCACCCCACCTCCTGAGGCCTTGTTTCAGTTCAGCTCATCTTTCTGTTCAGCAAATGAGAGGCTGACAAATCATTTGCCAGACTCTCTCTCTCTGTGTGTGTGTGTGTGTGTGTGTGTGTGTGTGTGTTCAGAGCATATCGTCCTTCTCCAAACTAACTGCTCCCTCGCCCTGCTATTCCTCACTCTGGCCAAATTAGAAACTGGTGTCATCAGCGTCATCCACTCACTTGTCTCACAGAGCAAGGTCTTGAGATGAAAATACCCAGGTGTCACAAAGATTGGTGACTACAACCCCTCTTCCTTTACTGCTGGACTTAAAATGACTCTGCAGTTGGTTCCCCTGTTTCCTGCCTATTTCATTTCCAATTCATCCTAAATGTTTTGCTGAAAAAATTCTAAAGAATAACATTTTTCTGCTGACAGATTTTCAGTCTGCCTCCTTTATAGAGGACAGGTTTATATTCGCTCTGCCATTCAGGGAGCTTTGAACCAGACTCCAGCCTGCCTGCTTGCTTGTCTTCTCCCTGATCCCTCCCCTTTTGAGGCTTCAATTTAGAAATAGCACAAAATGATGACTCTCTTTTAAACAGACTCCCTCTGTCTAGCTCCTAGCTCCTTGAGGTTCTTCCTACTGGAATTCTCCATATTTGAGAGAATAACCTCAAAAAGCACACTTCTCAATCTAAGAATATCGAGCTGGCCAAATAGCTTGGTAGATTAAAGCACTTGCAAGCAGACACTAGGGGCTGGGGGTTTGATCCCTGGGCCTGGAGCTGAGATTGCAATTGAGTCTGGGCATTGTGGTGAGTGCCTGTAATCCCAGCTCTTGGGAGGCTGTAAATAGGTGGATCACTACGAGTCCAGTCTAGTAGTGAGACCCCGAACACCCTGTAGACCCTTCCCTAAAAATAAAAATTAAAAAAAAATCTAAGAATTCCCTTTTCTCCATACGGCACATTCACGTTTGTGTATATCTTGGTTTTTGGACCAGGAGGGCAATCAATAATCACATCTAAGGTGTGTCATATATATATATGAAACTGGTATCATATATATGGCATCACTTCTATTTTTGAAAATACACTAATTTTTTTTCCTTTCTCGATTCCTCTATAATACCTAGCTTAGTGTTTTAAGTAAAAAGCTCAATTTTATGTGTCGCATGAATGAACCAGCACATACACACAGAGTGCAAAGATGGGGAGGAGGAACCCAGAAACTTTTCACTGTGCTAGGAACCTATTTCCAGGTAGTTTTCCTTACAGAGCACAGCCCTGAACTCTCCTCTGAAAACTACTCACCGAGACAGCTGTGCTGCATGAGAGAAATGGAGCAAGCAGGCAGACTTCTGTTAAAAGAGAGAATTCTGAAGTGAACATGAGTAGGTTTGAGAGCTGGACTTCCGGGTGTCACTGAAAGATCAGCCTGTGTGATTGAGTCTACTCACTGGATGTGATAGTATTTCCATGTTAACCATTTCTATACACTGGTGTCAGGATGCAAAAGGCACTACGTTTTAAAAAGAAGTAAAAATTGTGACAAAGATCTTGTTAACTGTTTTAGGGTTTATGGTGACTGCTTTTTGGCTGCCTGAGGAGAGGTACCTAGAATTGTATGTGGCAATTAGTTCCGGTTTCGTGAGAGTTGAAAGATTAAATGTTAGTCACATTTGAACGTGAATGTGCCGTATGAATTTGAAAGAAAAATCAAAGAAGCACAGCACTTTTGCCCTGGTGGACACTGCTTGGCGAGCCCTGTGCCACACACTAACGAGTCTACGGTTACAGAGTGGGAAGGAACAGAAAGTTTGGAATCAGAGCATTTCATTCCATGTTAGCTGCTTTGAGCGATGAAATAATCACTTGGAATTTTAATTGAAGCCAATGCTGATGAACTAAACCAACTCTGAATGAAAGCGCTTCCTTTCGCATCCAGTCTTAAAGCTGATTATGCACATATGTGAGACGCAAAGATGGGCCGTGGCTGGTTTACGCTGCACACTGCGCTGGGAGGTGGTGTTACGGCCACTTAGTCCCAGATAATGGCAGGCACTGGCTTCCTGGGTAAACAAGGCCTGATGAAAAGACCACTAACACAAACAAAAATCTTTGCTAGAAAAATTTCAAAGATACTTGGTTATTCATTATATAGTCTGCATTCAAGACTGAGTCTTTGTTTTGTTTTGTCTTGTTTGGTGGTACCAGGGATTGAACTCTGGACCCTGCACTTGTGGGCAAGTGCCCATTCTACTTACCTATTTCCCTGGCCCAAGCCCAAGTCTTTGAAAATAAGACTGAATCTTTTAAAGTAACTTAGGAAAGAATCCCTGCCTTTTCCCAAGTGGACCATGTAATCATGATCAAATGCCTTGCACGACCTCTGGTCAAATCTCTTCATTTCTGTCTCCACTTGTTCCCTCTGCTCTAGCCACTTTAGAGTGGATGGTCCATGTCCACACAGAGCATTTGGTCTGAGCTTCTTTTGGGACTCATGCTGGTGCTGTGGGTCTGCTCTAGCCACAGCTGTGTGGTCCATGAAGCCCACATGTAGCTAGTGGGGAACCAAACTATGTAAATATACACTAGAAAATCTAGTATATATCTATGTGAAAGTTAGTAAATTTTTCCTATTGTTCACTGCTTAAAATGATAAGTAGCTTGGGTTAAATAAAATGGAATCTTTAATTGTACATCTTTTTGATTTTCTTTTACTTGAAGATGAAAAAATTTAAAACTTACATGAATAGTTGAGTAACACACATTTCTAATAGACAATGTCCATTTCTAATAGACAATGTTCTATGTATTTATCTCACATGTCACTTTACAGAGTTGCACTTGTCAGAAGGTATTTATTTCTCTGCTTTGTACTATGTTATATACACACCCACTCAGATACATGGGAAGCATGAAATAAATATTGATGGTGCATGAATCGATGCTTTATCAGTGCAGTGATTAAAGTTTAGGCTCTAGAATCAAGCTGCCTGGATTTTAATCAGTTTTGCTATTTATTATCTCTAAGAGCTGCACCAAGGTACTAATTCTCTTATAGAGTAGTTGTGAAGGTTAAATGAAGTAATCTTTAATACGGTGAGCTCAGTGCCTGACATTGAGTAATAGCATAACACACATTAGCCGTGGATAGGAATTGCTATTCCATTTGGTAGATAGGTATGTAAAATACAATAAGTGAATTCATTTAGTTACCTGGAGGATAAAACAATAGCTATGACACACCTCCGGAACTGTATAATTCTGATATTCATTTTCTGTTACCCCAAAGTAGAGTACTTTTGATGTAAAAAAGAATGTGAAGCAAATTCTAAGTTGCTTTAATAATCTTTATTTATGATCAGAATATATTTATTGGGGGAAAGAAAGCTCCTGTCCTAGAGAGGGACAGAACGGGGGCCTGAGCAGGTAGTCCCCAGAAGCTGTCTCTTCCAGGGACTTTTATAGAGGAAAATCATGCAGTGAGGTGGGTCTATAGAAGTAGAGAACATGGGAACTCGCTTACTTCAATAATCTTAAAGTAGGTATTTATATTAGATGCAGAATCCTGAACGATTTTGGTTTTGGACTCCAAGTACTGTCTGTGAAAAAGATACCATGTGATTATTGCATCAGCTTATTAACAGCCAGCCAGCACTCTTCTTATGGCGCATATGTCAGCCTACTTAATTCTCCTACCAGCTTTGAAAATAGCGATTATCCCTCCTCATTCCTACTTCCTAGATGTGGACACTGAGGCCAAGATCCGCAAGATGACTAAGCTGAGGGGAATGGAGGCAGGAGTGCCCCCAGTACCTGTATGCTGGCTTTCCTCTCAGCTGCCTTTTCTGTCCTTTTCTGCCTTGGGAACAGTAAAGAAATGGGTGAGCATTCAGCCTTGCAGATGCTATGATTAACTCAAAGGTAAGAGCCGACTTCTGGTATTTATCAGTAACGTACAGTTTTCAAGAAAAATAGTTTTTCTGCCTAAGACAGCAAAATGGACCATTGCTAAGTAAATTTCCTTCCTGGAGACATCTTTGTGATCCGCATAAACCCTGCTTAGGCCATCAAGCCTCTGCTGTCCTGGGAATTGTTTTCAATTAATTGGACTTAAAGCAAGAATAAATGACGCTGTGTGTCATACCACATCAGGCCCCAATCAAGCACAGTAAATGGCTGTGTGCTTCCCTTTTCAGAAGCCCAGCACAATAGATCCTATGCTGATGACACTTTCAATATTTAAATAAAACCAGAACCAGTTTGTGGCTGAAAAAGCCATCATCTTTCATTAGAATGAGAAAATAAATTTTCAGTGCTGGGCTACTAGCGTGTGTGAATGGCTCAATTCATTTCCTAGCAGGTCACGGCCAATGTCCACTACAGAGCAGCCTTGTTGAAAGCATCCTCTTAAAGAATCTACTCTGTCTTGATGACAAAGAGTTGTGTTCTTGCCTTGACAAGAAATAAAGGGTGAAGGGAGGGGCGAGTCCAAACCTGCTGAGCATTTACACTGTGGTGAATTGGTCCTGTAACAGGCTGACTAGTGTTACAGATGCAGGGACCCGGCTCTAGGAAGGAGCAGGGACCCTTCTCGGGCAGTGACCTCTGGCACATGGCAAAAACAACTCAAACCTGGAAAAGCTGGCAGCCAGAGGCAGCATGGGACAGAGGAAGGCATCAAGTTAGACTCAGACAGGCCACATGTCTCTTAAACTCTCAGCAGCTCTGGATATTTAGGCATCTCCCAGATCTTGTCTAAGTATTATTTATAACAGAAGATGGTGTGATTACAACACGGGATTATTTGTGCCCACACGAGACTGTTTAGAAGGTGTACAGACAGCAGAGAACTGGGGGATCCAAATGTGATCACAATCTGGCGATCTCACGGAGCTGCTGGCTTCCTCACAACTTGCAGGTGAAACGCCTAACTCCAACAGGTCGATTAAATAACAAAAGACACACGCTATGGTTGCAGTCAATTATCGAGAAGAGAGTAAACCAGGAAAATGGATAGGACTTTGCTTCAAGGGGGCCTTGGAGCAGCCACAACTCAGGTTGTGTAGAAATGGATTGCGCAATTGCCTAAGTATCTTGAGATGCGAACCTGTGTTGTCCTGATTTATTTTTAAGAAGAATGGTATATATAGAGGGTGTGTGGTCAGCCTTGGACATAAACAAAGGAGACCCATACAGATTTATACTGCTTCTGAGTGTGTTTGTTCTCTGTGGAGGTGTGCAGACCAGCCCCTGAAGTTGCTGCTGTTGGGAGTCCAATCAGACAGTTGTCACTTGCCTTGTGCTTAGACACTTGGCAGGCACCCTTCTGTCTACAGGAAGGGTGCATTGGGAGTACTGACATCTCCAATTTGCCTATAGTTGTATTGCATTCACTGGAAATAACATTTTGATAGGCTTTCTATGAAAAATGGGCTTCAGGGAGTCTCTACAGATTGGTCAGCTCAAGTATCATAGGCCACGTTACACTTATATATTTCATTTCACATTAATTATTTGACATTGTGTTTGAAATATAACTATCTCACGTAGCTTCATTCATGGGAAATTGTCCCTAGGAGAGGAAGGCTTCTAGTAAAAAGAATTTTAAAATCACACATCACAAAATATTCCAGAATTTTGATTCACCACTCCTTTCAAAATTAAAATAGCAATTGTTCCAGGTCTCATCCTTCTTGAAGAGTAATAAATCCTGTCTTCCCTCTCTGAAAAGTCTTCTTAAAATCTGTGGTTTAAATATGTATGTGGCCTCCTCACACATGTAGGAACTTAAACTTTATGAGACCATACTAAGAGGGAGGCCCTAGTAGAGGATTAAATCAAGAGAGTAGGACCCTCATAAAGGGAATAAGTTGCTATATAGAAGGATTTAAAGGGCCTAGGTGAGACTTTTTACCCCTTCAGTCCCTTCTACTATATAAGAACACCATTGTCCTCCTCACTGGAGCACACAGCAGGAAGGCGCCATCTTGGAAAGAGGGAACAACCTTTACAAGACAGCAAACATGCCGGCAACTCGACTTTAGATTTTCAGCCTCCAGAACACTGAAAACATGTCTGTTCTTTATAGATTATTTAATCTTAGGCATTTCATTATAAGAATGGGAATAGACTGAAATGCTTGAAAGATTTTAAGTCCTAAAGATTTACCCAGGTTCTCTTTTATCATCTCTGGCACCTTCCTACCAAACAATTTTGTTGCTAGTTGACTTCTGCATTTCCCAACTGGCATTACTAAGTTTCTTTTTAGGGTTTCCTAAACAGGAATAGCATATAATGAGAATACATTCACCCCACTAAAGATGTGGTATTAGTCGGGCGTGGTGGTGCATGCCTGTAATCCCAGCACTCGGGAGGCTGAGGCAGGAGGATTGTTGTGAGTTCGAGACTAGCCTGAGCTACAAAGTGAGCTTAAGGCCAGCCTGAACTGCATAGTGAGACCCTGTCTCAAAAAGACAAAAAAAAAAAAAAAAAAAAAAAGATGTGGTATTATACAACAAATGACAAGTCCCAAAATTTTTTAAATTGGGCAGTGGTGATGTTAGGTGCACAGTTATGTCACTCCCAAATTCATGTGAAGTCCTAACATGCAGGATGTCAGAATATTAATTAGTTAGAAATAGGTTTATTGTAGGTATTAGTTAAGATGCAGTCATATTTCAATAGTCATATTTCACTTATGAGTATGGTCTCTAATTGCATCCATTTACCTATAAAAGAATCCAGTTTATCTTTTTATTTTTTAAAAAATTTTATTTTTTATTTTATTGAAGTACAAATATCAATCAGACAGTTTTAAAACACCTTAACAAGACAGATTTGATAAATTAATACATTGCAAATTGTTTTCATATTGTTTTGGTATCGTACAAGGTACATACATGATATTATACTTACAGGCATTATTATAGCAGATGTCTCTCATCAGTAAGAGTGTAGCTGTTTACTTATCTTATTTTTTATACCTGAATTATATAAAAAATTCAATAATTATTTTCCTAGTGGATGACCATAGTACTAGAAGCCGATATAATATCCTGTCCAACCACCATTAGTGCAAATCTTGCCTCTCATAGAATTATGTAGAAGCACAGTGTTATCTATCCCAACTGTACTGTACATACACACACATCATGATTTTTTCTTTCTATACCCCTTCCTTTGTCTACACCTGTCAAAGGTGAGCACTCCATTGTCATTCAACTAACTTAGGTGCTTGAACTCGACAACACAATCCAACACATTCCAGCATTCCACAAAAATAGTGAGTTATTCAAAGAAGTTGTCGACCATAGCCATTTACAGCTCAGAGTAATATTATGGCCCCACGATATATACTTTGTTTTTATCAGACCCATGTGTAAATATTGTATTGTCTTGCTAATGTAAGAACATTAAAGAGTAAATAAAATTTCAAAGGTACAGTAGATATTGTGAAAAGGAAAGAAACTGTTTCAAGGGAAGAAACAACTGGGATGAGGGAAGGGAGAAAAGAAAGAAAGAAAGAAGGAAAGAAAGAAAAGAAAGCAAGAAAGAAGGAAAAAAAGAAAGAAGGAAAGAAAGAAAGACGTTCATACACAGTATAGCTTGGATAACTGTACTGCTGATTTATACTAGCTTATTGAATGGAACACTTAATGCTTAAATTTTTTCTTTTTTTTCTAAACCAATTTTTGACCAATTTTTCATGCTTGTATCTGTTAATCTGAACAACTAATTTGAAGACAACAATATGCAATATAACAACTATAGTAGAATTCCTATAATTTTGTTCAGAGAAATTTTGTATCATTTCTGATTTTTCCTCTCTTTAAAATAAATAGTCATAATATAAAAAAATAGTCATATTTCAATTAGCCTGTAATTCAATATGAGTGAATGTATTTGTAAACCTAAGAAATTTGAACACAGGGTTGTGGAGATATTCTTCTCTAAACCTAATATGAGGTCTGGTTTATATCGAAGATTAAAAAGTTATGGGATGTAATTCTGATCATAGTAAGAAAAGTTATCTCAAATACTGTCATTACAGAATAATATTTGGCTTTCTGTTTATGTAATGAAAGGGGCCCACAAAATAATTTTGTGATTGCTTCAGAAAATAATGTAAATTAAATTTTTCTCCTCTTTCAACATTTAAGTTTCTGAACTATTAGTTTAAGCTACTTATGCCATCAATTAGCTAATACACTCTTGATAAGTTCCTAGAGGACAGAGTGTGAATTTGTAGCCAAATGTCACTTCTAGAGGGCTATTGGTCGGCATTTGCATGGAAAAGGATGGAGTTCACACCATGCATGCCTCCTATGCTCACAGCACTCTCTTCTCTTCAATGTGAAGGCTTTGCTCAGTGAGCTCTGCCTGAGTCTTGGATGCTTGGCCCACTCATACGACAGATAGGATTATAGAAGATTTAGCAACCACAGCAATAGCTCTTAACCAAGGCAAAAACAAAGGTGAGATGCTGCACAAGTACCTCTAAAGATCTGTGTTGTGGATTCAATTGCATTCCCCCAAAAGATATACTGCAGTCCTACCTGGTACCTGTGGCTGTGATTTTATTTGGAAATCAGCTCTTTATAGACATAATTATCTTAACACAAGGTCATGTTGGACAAGGGCGAGTTTTAATCAAACCTGATTGCTGTCTAAAAAAGAGGAAAAATTTAAACACAGTTCAGTACGGAGGAAAACAGACATAGGAAGAAAAAGGCAGAAACTAGAGTTCTCCCACAAATCAAGAATGCCCAATGCCTCCAGAAGCTGGAAGTGTCAGAACGAAGCATTCTAGAAGCTCTAAAAGGAACACATCCATGCAACACCTTAATTTTAGGCTTCTATTCTCCAAAACCATTCACATTTAATGCCATCCACTTTGTACTACTTTATCACACCAACCCTAGAAAACTAATCATTTTGTGTATTAGCTTGGCTGACCTATAGGATCAGTTATTGAAACTAATCACACAAGGGGCATTGCTATGAAAGCACTGGTTAACTTTAATTAAAGGAGATAACCTTCAGTGGTATAATGAGCCTCATCTGGTAGGGACAAAAAGCAAAGTTACCCAGAGAAGAAGAAATTATAGTACACAACATCAGCATCAGTTCTTGCTTGAGTTTCAAGCCTTGCAGTTTGACCTACAGATTTCAGACTTGTGACGTCAATTGCCCAAGCCCATCCACCTCCTAGCACCTTTCTTAAATTTCTTCAGTGATACTGTACTCTTTCATCCCCTTTAAAAGGCCAGTTTGGAGGTGTATGTGGTACTATTTACCAGGTCACAGCAGGATGGATACCATGAATAGTATCCTAGTCATTAGTTGTCTCCTTTTCTGTCATGGGAGATGAACTCTAAGGTGGCCTCATGGCCCCTGCCCCTGGGATCATCTCTTCAGGAATGTCACCAAGGCCTGAGACCTGCCAGCAGTCAGTAGAGGTGATGGAGCTGTCAGTACTCGCACATAATTCTGTTGCATAAGACTACATAGGACCTTATGAGAGTGTCTCTCTCTTGGTGCCATGTTGAACAGGTCCGCCAGGCAAGGAGTTGAAGGCAGCCTCAGAATGACAGCCAAGAAGAAACTAGGGCTTCAGTGTGAGCCCAGGAGCAATGGAATGCTGCCAACGACCACAATAGCCTGGACTTGGCTATTCTTCCAGTTAACCGTTAAATGAGACTGGAGCCCCGTACAAGGTCTTTCTTTGACTTCAGCTTTTGATGCTTTTGCTGGAAGCATGTTAGTTAGAATGCTCGCTATACTATTGGAAGAATTCCTCATGTCCCATTATGTGATCATAGCAACCTCATCAACGTCATTCTCAAGTTTTTCTGGGGGTGTTTGCCTCATATTTCCTATGGTAGCACATTAAATAGGATAAATGAAATTGGATCTTGGGTCATTAGAGTTTCGGCTCAAACTTTTTTCTGTACTGTCTCAGTATATTTGTCCAGTGATTAAAAGATCCTTAATGCTGCATACAAATGTCCAAGGGCAGAGAAAGGGCCCAGATAGCCTCTGTAGCAGAGGAAGGTGTAAATGTGAGAGCGGGTGGGCGCCTGTCCGTCTTTTGTATTTTGTAAGAATTTTATACATCAGCCCTTCCAGCCATCAGCATGCTTCTCTTTCTCTAATTCAGAACAACCTGGCAGTAACCACCGAAGGTAACCATTTCATATGAGGAAATTGGGGGTTATTAAGCTATTAGCACTCAAGAAACTTTGCCCTCTCAGCCTCCAACTTCCTGACTGACATTGATTCAATTGGAAAAGTGCAGTGCTGTGGGTGTTTTATCTCCATTTAAAATAACTAGAATTGGCGAGGGAATGTCTTGTTGCCATCCCTGTTGCTGGCTTGCAGAATCACCATAAACTTCTGGGAAGGAATAAAGAGGAGCTTCATACTGACTTCTGGCAGGCCAAAATACTAGCAATCAATCACATAAGCTTATAAAATACTCCTCACAGTGAATTTTTCTCATTTATATTTCCATAAAATTATGATCTGATTCATTACCTTGGCATCAACTTATAACTACTCTAGAACACATATAAGGTCTGAAGTCAGAAAACCACTCAGAAGGATTCACATCAGCGTGTACCTAGCAACTTGCACTGAATTGAAAAGGAAGCCTGAAATCCAGTCCTGCTTTGCTTCCAAGAGAAAGGTCAGTATCATTGCATTAGTGCAAACTCCAGTGGTCAATTTCAACAAAATTCCCAAAGGAAAATAGATGAATTTAATCTCTGCAACTTCTTTTACCCCCAGCAGCAGCATAGAATATTAGAGGACAAAGTCTTCTAGTAAAAATGTATTATTCTCAAAATATTCAACTAATTATTGTGAAAAATATTTCAAAATAAATTCTGAGCAACAAAATACACCTGACAAGCGCTAGTGGAGACCAAAGCAAACCATGCATCACTCAGTGCAGAGAACCCAGCTCAATACTGAACTCAAATGAATTCAGAGCAAAGAAAAGGTTTAAAAGCTACAAAGAATGTTACACAATTTTATAAAAGTTATAGTGCATAGCACGAGCAGTATGCAAATTATCATCAGTTAGAATTTAGCTACACTTATCTGCAAAATAAAATTCAGAAAATGCAAAATGAAAAAGATGAGAATATGTCACAAAATAGAAAAATTTCACTCATGCTATTTAACCCAGGCAAAAAAAAAATACGAAAACATTTTTGAGAGTTTATCCAGAATAGAACCCAGAATGTTTCAGGAAATTCAACAAACTCCTACCATTTTTAGGTCACATGATGTCTTTCTAAGTGTTGATTGCCACAAGGAAAAGCAGGAGCATACTTAGGAATCATTGTTAGTTCAAAGTAGAAGGGAAATATATCACGACTAGAAAGAAAGAGAACAGTGGACAAAGAAGCCTCTGATATTTTTGTCTAGACCTGAAAAGATTAGCTCAAAATTATAGCTCTAAAAAATTCAAATAATTGAATATTTAATATATTATATCACAAATGAGCATACCAGCCATTATAGACAATGGTAGGGGGATACGGAAATAGTTAAATGTAAGAAAAGGTATGAGTTAATAAAAGCTTTATTCAAGCATTATCTATCAAAATAAAAATGAGCACACACTCTGGATTAGAAGTTTTACTTGTGCCTGACAAGTGAAAAGGCCTGAGTTCAATCCCCAGTTCTGCCAAAAAAACAAGAAGGAAGTCTTCCTTGTAGGAGACATGTGAAAACACTTAAAATGTTTTTCAGTGGGCTATTGGAAAAAATCATCATTATCTACTGAAATCTATGCAATCCTTTGCTGCTACAAGCCCATTGAAATGAAACAGGAAAATAAAAATAAAAAGATAAATCACAGTGTGAGACAGTATGTTTCTTGCAAAATTTTGCCCCAGATCTACTCTATATACTCTATATAACATGCTATACTGTATATAGCATTTTAAAGATACACACAAAAGTATTAGTAAT
This sequence comes from Ctenomys sociabilis, assembly GCA_004027165.1. Taxonomy (NCBI): domain Eukaryota; kingdom Metazoa; phylum Chordata; class Mammalia; order Rodentia; family Ctenomyidae; genus Ctenomys; species Ctenomys sociabilis. The sequence goes on from PVKA01006903.1 coordinate 53,637, forward strand.
AGCTGTATCTTGATAATGGTTTCAGAAAAATGTTTTAAAATGATCTTTAAATAAGCTATGTTACACATAAAATAACATCATTTCGAAGTTTCTCCATATTCTTAAGAATATTTCACAAGATTTAACTGTAGGACTATTTATTGCGGAAATATTTAGAAAACTGAAAATATAAATGTTAAGAAGTAGAAAAGAGGCAAGTTTTGGAACAAATACAGGATGAAACATAGAGATGTATTTGGAAATGACACCGGAAGAGAGAATACTTTTAGTGAAAAATGATGAGAGTTTATCCAGAATAGAACCCAGAATGTTTCAGGAAATTCGACAAACTCCTACCATCAGATTTTTACTAAATCATCAGATTTTTAAAAGTCAGGCCATGAAGTACATGGCCCCACTGAAAAGTGATTTCTTATCTGATATCAGCCCTGGCTGTACGTCCTCAGGGAACTTGAGCCATAGCAAGGTTTTGCTCCTCTTACTCTCTGCAATCTCTCGGGCTCTCACTAATGGTTTGTATCTTTTAATTTAGCCAGCTTTACCCATTGAGCCTGTGTCACCCTGGGAATCCCGCTCTCTACTAGACTGGTACACACGAGCAGCAGCTGTGGAACTGGGTGGGTGTGGGGACAGGACTGACTGGATTGGACTGGCAATACTGTTTGTATATTGTGTCCAAGTCAGGGGATTTTTTAGGTAGTTTCTAACTACTTTGTGCTTATTTTTATTTTATGAATTTTCTAAAATTAATACATTTTTCTAGAATAATTTTGCAGTTACTGAAAAGGGAATTTTAAAACAATGTAGACAGAGGGTCTCTAATTTTGATCAGGTATCTATACAGATATCCAATTTAGCTGTTGTTAATGTCTGTAGGTAGGAAAATTATGGTGTTTTGGTTTTTGCTTGTGCGTATTTTAAAAATTTATTCAAATTGATAAAAATAATTAAAAAAAGATAACAGAACCAAATTCCAGGCATGGTGACACACCTGCAATTCTGGCCCTCAGGAAACTGAGGCAGAAGGATCACTATGAGTTCTGGGCCAGTCTGGCAACATAGTCAGTTTAAGGCTAGTCTGTACTAAGCAGCAAGACCCAGGCTCAAACAATAAAAACTGTATTCAGAATAACGCCAATAATGAAGTTTCTGAATATTCTCGTAGTTGAAGGTTTTGGGAGTGATGGTCTCGACTGGTCCCTCAAAATGTAGGAGTCACGGGGAACAAATCGATGTCACCTAGAAGCACAGCGATGTAGGCTCCAGCCCAGATTATCCATTTGGCCCTGTCTTTTAGAACAGTCTCGGCTGATCTGTGTAAACAGTTACATTTCACAAATACCTGTGAAGATGAAGAATCACTGCCTAGAGGCTTTTTGCATCTATGTTGCTGAGGTTCTATAGTTTCCTTCATCAAACATTCTGATTGGCACTGGATACTCCTATAATTAGAAGTGCCTGAAATCTGAGAACGAATATCTGCTTCTAACATTGAGTCACTCCAGGGTGCTTGGTATAAGATTTAGTGTATGTGATATTTTAATTAAAAATTTATATTTTAGAAACCCATGAATGGCAATAAAATGGCCTAAATAGAGGATGGGAAGAAAGTAGGGCAGACAGGTATGAGGAGGAATCAAACCTGATTATAATTAACTCCCAGCAGAGGTACAGAAGGGAGTGGCTCAGGTACAAATGTCTTGATGGGCCTTAAGAAGTAGATATACTTTCTAATCAAATGAATTTTGTTCAACACCAACTTTTAGATGAATTTATTACTAACTTCTACCTCTATGTGGCTTTAGATTTTATAAGGGATTTTCCATGAGGATCTAGCTTTATCTTCATCAGTATCCCATAGGATGGGCATCTTAAATAGACACAGCCTTTCAGAGACATTCATATTTGGTTAAAGGTCAGAGAGTGAATGTGGTGGGAAGAGCCACCAAAGCCCCTTCTACGTCATGAGCCATGGTGAAGCAAGGAAGAGCAATCTGCAGTGCAGTTCTCCAGGCGTCTCTGTCCTTGCCCACCACCTCTCCTACTCTACCATGTGGCATTCTCAGCTACCCAAAACCAGGTCATACTGGGTACAGGCAGAAAACACAGAAACAGGATGTGTGACCAATAGGGAGCTCTTCACCTCCTGAAGACAGACACCCTCCTCACATTTTATATTTATTTAGTCCGATATGTCATACATTCATGACACCATCCCACTAAGCATAACCCAGGCTTGGAGATTGCCCACTGTGAGATTCAATTCTTCTCAGCTCAAAAACTTTACTTACCCTATAAATAGACTAACATGTTTGTATCAAAAAGTGAATCAATTTTCATCAGACCCCATTTCCTTTTTTCACGGTGACATCAACATTTATCTGCAGAAAGGGGAAAGTCACACTTTCTAAGTTAACAGTGCCACATGGCTCTAGTGGAAACCCTCCTGACATTGCCACCATTTGCTCTAAAAGCTTTGTCCCAGAAGCTCAAAAGAGCATTTGCCGCCAGTGCTGCTGTTCTTGGTAGGAAAGAACTGCTAACAACTGTGGCCAAGAGAGGTTTTGCTCTTTTGCCTACTTTGCTGCTGGACTTACATCAAGGAAAGATTTAGATTTGGAAAAAAAAATATTTTCAATAAGAAATGCTCTAATGAAAATAACTTCAGTTTTCAAAAATGCTAATTGGAAAGCATTAAACTTTTGCTGAGCCCTTCTGACATGTAAAAGTTAATTCCCATGTCTAGTACATTTACTCTCTCTGGTTAATATTCTCATACCTGAGCCATCTCGGCAACAAAGCAGCACATAGAACATGGAGTACGGAGCTGCCTTTTCTAAGTTTATACTGAGATTTTTTGCCTACTATTAGCTGAGCATTCTTACCTAACTGTGCCTTGGCTCACTCCTTCACAATGGAAACCATTGGGGGATCCCTCAGCATTGTCCAGAAGATGAACGAGAGCCCCAGCGCACATATATCCTGTACACCCTGTACACGCTCTCTACTGTGACACTAAATCTTTTCTCAAAATGTAGTGTCTAAAGTGATTTCTTTCAGGAGAATAAAAAAGATTTCCCCTTATTCTGTGAGACAGTACAAGTTTTTCTTGCTACAGAAGGGATGGCATTGAAACAAGTTTTAAAATTAGCTATTCTGACCTGCTCTTCAACCAGAGAAGAACCCTATCTTAGAAAGACTAAGAAATATACTGAGGATTCCCAGCCTAATTTAGAGCAGAGCTAGAAATTCCAACACACACTGCGTCAGTTTTTATTCAGTTTTAAATTACAATGATTTTTTGAGGTTTTTGTTCAGGGCTCCTTTAATATGAGAGAAGGAAGGTTGGCATGACAGCCACTAATTGAATGTATAATATAATAATTCATATTTCTACCTGAAATAAAAGGCTTTTAAACTTCCCTGCTAACGAGTAAAAGCTATTCTTTACCAAAGTCTATGCCTATTATCTGCTGTTTATATTGCTGGACACAGAGTCTACTGCATTAGAACTAATTGGTTCCTTTTAAACCTCACTTCAGGGAGTGAAGATTCATGTGATGAAGCGCATGTCTAGGGAGGTGTGGAAAGTAATTCTGGGAAGGGCAGGGCCATCACTATGACAATTCCATGCCCAAGGCTCCTGGAGAGGCCACTGCAGTGCAGCCTGGGGAAGCTCAGTCTTGGCAGCAGCTCCTTATCCTGTCAGAGGAAGGAGACCTGAACTCAGATAACTTGCTGCTCAGGAGCCTTTGAGGACCTAGTGAGCCACGACACAGCATAGTCTGCAAAAGCTTTAGTTCATGTGGAATGAGCTATATAATTGGATCTAATAAAGTCACTCTTGATTTATGTGAGGACTGGAGGTCTTCAAATATCTGCCATCTATTGCTTGAAATAAGCTGGAAGGTGAAAAGTCCTGTGCAAGCTAAATATGCACTGTAAGATATTGTGATATTGATGTGACTCCTATCTCTTCTGGTGCAAGTATCCTGGGAAACCCATCCATCTGGACCTCCCTTGACCCTGGATGTTAGCACAGGAAAGCATTCACTCACATTTGATGAAAGGCTTCCATGGTTTGTAATCCTTACACTGCCAACCACCTTCTAAGCCCACATAATCCCACAGAGAAATAGAGAAAATCACGAATCCCCATTGAGAGTGATGTGAAATGACCCATATTGCAGAGTGGCAAATTAGATCTCTTCAGGTTCTTGAGCAGGCAAAACATGAATGCTAAATTCTTCATTTCATTTCTTTAACAGAAAGTATTTTGGTTGGAAAAAAATCTGAGAATATTTTTTGGAAAGTCTATAGATTTGCACTATCTAATAGAAATTTTTGCAAAGATAACAGAACTTTAGATCCATGTAGTTTCCAACATTGTAGTCATCATACAGATGTGAATATTGAACATAGGAAATTAGGAAAAGGTATTTGAGATGCTGAGTTTACATTTCATTTCATTTTAATTAATTTTTAAAATATGGCTAGTGGTTACCGATGTGAACAGTACAATTGCAATTTCTATAAATCAAGAAACTTGAGTCATGAAAAATATTGTCTCTTGAAGATGGTATGGGGTCACCTGGAAAAAGAAAAAAAAAAAACTCTTGGAAATTAAAAAAAATGGAGATCTACAGGAATTGGGAAGGAGCTGATGGGAAAAGGAGAAACTTTGGCGAAGCTTGGGCAAGGAAGCATAAGCCAGGAGCAGTGAAGCAGTCTGAAAAGGAAGCCTGTGAGGGGCCCTGGCTCTGCTGCCATGTATTAAGCCTAGGGAAGATCAGCAGCTCTTCGAAGAAACATTGCACCATGCTGGTGTATTAGCCCCAAGGAATGGGAGACTTCAAAAATAGTTTTATTCTGAAAGTGACTTCTACATGGCAGGCTAAGGTGGGAGAAGAAATTCAATGCAACACTGTCATATTTGAGAGAATTTAATCCGAGGTTATCTTGGAAAGAGATGAATTGTTTTAGATCAAGCTACAGTACAATTATACTTCAGGTTTCCGAGGTCACACAGCGAATCAGTAGGAGAAGGCCACGAGAGATGTTTGCGGAAAGATGCATGGGAAAAACGTAGAACACTTAGGGAAGTTTCAGTTTAAGCTGGGAAGGTCACAGGGCTTCTGCCTTTGGAGTTGAGAAGCCGGGCCGGTCATGTGTCAGTCTTGCAGATACCTCGGTCTCCTAGTGCACATAGTATATCCAGCAGACTGTGGACTCACCCTAACTGTCTGCATCCAGAACAAAGCTCACTGACTCCCTGCTTGCTTTCTTACCTTCCAGTTTCATCAGGGATACACTTTGGCTTAGATGGGTGACACGATGTTGTGGATGCACGGGGCGGGGTGGGGGTGGGGGTGGAGGTGGGCGGTGCTCTCTAGAATTGAGGAGGGACCACACTAACCCACAGGCTATAATGCTGGAAAGAGAAAGCCAGGATTTGAACATGCAAAGGGACCCAGAAACTGGGGGAGCTGTAGGAGCTGTGAGCAGAGGGTGGACACCCACCACACCAGCAGGAGAGGTGGGGCAGGATTCAGTGCTCACACACAAAAACTTGCCTGTGACGCCAAGCAGGCCTTAGCAATGATTCTCTCTTCTTCCTCTGTATCTTCTGGATTCCAACACTGCAGACTCTGGAAAGAAATGATAACATTTAATAAATAACTAACACCCAAATCTTCTGTTATTATTTCTATTGGTTTTCTTGAAAAACAATTGGAAAATAATGGCATTCTAATTTACAAACTTGTATTGATATTGAGTAGTTCTTTCTTTGTAAGTCAGACTTCAAGAAAACTTGCCAGGTGTCTCTGTGTTTTTCCTGCAGCTTTTCCCACCATCACCCACACTTTTTTGTAGCTTTTCACTTCTTACCTTTTCTAACCAGCAGTAGTGTTCTGAATCAAATCCTTCTATTTTGTTCTACTGCTTATAAATGAAGTTATCAACTTTTTATTATTTTTTTTGTCTCCTGTATTTTAGGGAAGGATCTACAGGATGCTCAGGGTCTCACTACTAGATTGCACTTGCAGTGATCCGCTTGTTTACAGCCTCCCAAGAGCTATGATTGTAGGCACTCCCCACCACGCCTAGTCTCATTGCCATCTCAGAACACCTTAGGGGCAGGCCCATCATGGCAGACCTGGGGTTTGAACCCCTGGCCCCTGCGCCTGCTTGCAGGCACTTTAGTCCACTGAGCTATTTGGCTGGCCTTTAAGTCATTAACTTGTAATGTCCTCCTGGGAATTTGCTTTGCAATATGTAAATACTGAAGAGTAAAACCAATGTCTGAACCCTGAAGCCAATGCTTTTGGAAGGCTGGCCTGAGAACTCTGGCACTAGAGCTACCTGTGCTTCAGGTGCAGTACATGTCAAAAATTTGAATTCCAGGGGCTCCATCAAAGGCATCCCAGTGCAACATCAATATCCACAGAAGACAGAACAAAGAAGCCTCTTAGGAACCACCTGAAAGAGTAAGATCATAGACTCACATCGGGCATGAGTTTTATTTTTAGCCTTTACTAAGTGTTAAAAAATCTTGATGAACAAAACCTCTTTGTACTTCCACTTTTTTTTTCTTCAGTGAAATGAGATAGTCACATTCCTTAACTCATGGTATTGTGAGGAAAAAAAAATCCATTGATATAAATGAAGTGCTTTAAAAAGGGCCTAGTGATAGGAAGCACAGTGGTCACTCTCACTTTGACTACTTTCGCAAACAACTTGATTTTTTATACACAGTTATATTTGGCAACTGCTTTCTAAGAAGACTAGTGAAAACCGATAGAAATTGGAGAGTCCAGATCGTGCAGTGATAGCTCCTACCTTGCATGTCAGTGTCTTCAGCTGTAAAATAAGATGGTGATATTTACTCAGAGATAAATGGATCGAGAAAACAAATGTGAAAGCCTTTACATTTCATGTAAAGCTGTGCTACAGTTTACACATGAGACTATTAGATTACAGTTTCAAGTGGAATGAGATGCTTAGGGGCTACCAAATAGAGCACCATCACACTGCAGAGCTGGCAGAAGGGAAAGCCGCACCTTTGAGGCTTGCAGGAGTGCAGTGTACAAACCATGTGCTTGTAGCACCTGACGACTTCCCTTGGAACTCTTGTGCAAGCCAGCTGATGAAAGCCTTCCATTTCTTACATCGCACACACCTGCCTGTTGGGAAGGGAGCATTTTCCTTCTGAGCATGTTGGAGCAAAAGCTTTGCTGATCCTCATCCTGCCAACTAGAAAATGGATCTCACCATCAATTTATTCTGGAAGTGAGAAGTTCTTCGCCTCTGGGAGAGATTATACGGTGGACTCATTTTACACCTGCCACCTTCAGAGTCAGCTGCCCCTTGTGGGATGGCTCAAGATCCATGTTCTGTGCCTTTGGCAAGGAAACATTTTCTACAAGCTACTGGCTAACACCTCATGGAGGAGTTTTATTTAAGGTCCTTGAGGGACCAGAAACCAAGACCAGTAAATTGACACTTTCTAGAGAACACAAAATATCTCTAGGCTGAAGCTGGCAGACTCCTCTGCTTTTCTCCTGATAGTATCAATCATTGTTGCTTTTTAATGGATGATTGGGTCTGAATACGATCTATGGTAAGTTTTGACATTTTCTACCCTTTCAATTTCTAAGACAGATGTGTAAACTAAGTCACCCTTCATTTAGCATACTGTACTCTATTTTATTAGAGAAGCCGTGAATGCTATCTTCTGTTGACTATTTTTAAGAGTCTTCTCTATGATTTAGGTGTGTTTTTCTGAAATACAACTGTGCTGCAGAGCTCATGTTAGAAGAACAAAGGTCAGTCTAATTGCCTGGAATAATTATCTGTTTCCAGAAGCCAGTTCACTTCTAGGTTTCCTTTGGGCATGTATCATCAGGCTGTTCTGCAAAGGGCACTGGGAAAATTGAACAGAGGGCACTCATGGTGCACGGAATGCAGGGAGCTCTGGTTAGCTCTGTGACAGAGTCACACGGAGCCCCTGCCACTTTGGCCACATCACTAGTAAGCGTTATAATGAAATGTTTCATTAGTAGGAAAGACTTTTTTTTTTAAGTTTCTTCAAAGGCTCATCTTCTGGAGGCCTGAGAATCTATGAGTGGAAAATCTACTAAGTTCTGGCTAGCCCAAGTCAGATGAATACTCAGGAAGGCCAGACTGATGCCTGGTAGGGCTGGTAGGTGACCGTAAGGGTGCTAGAGCATGCGGAGCCAGCCACTGGGGAGATTAGTATTCTCTATTTTATACAAAGTGAAAATCAAACGTTAAAAAATTTTTCCCTCATAATATGTATGAGCACTGAGATAAAAACAATTGAATAAGTTTACTGAGGAAATTCTTCCTTTTTCTCCACCCCCATCATGTTGTCAAAGTAATTGTCTTCTGCTCTGCACCTAGAAGCAAAAAGGAAAAAAATTGAAAAAGTAATTCTTGGCTCTTGAGCACCCAGTGGCTCAGTCCTGGAAGCCTGAAGAAGTTCATTTAAGACGTTTTCAGAGGTAAATGACTGCCTCCAGCTTTTCGCCTTATTTGCTGACTGTAGTCCCCTGACCTCTGTGTGAGTTCGACCTCACCTAATCTAAACTGACTTTCACTTTGTGGACACCTGAGACTCTAGTGAAAACTTAGAGGTCAATCTCTAGTTTTAAAGTACCCTGTATGAGGGCAGGTGGTATAGCTCAGTGGACGAAGTGCTTGCTTAAGTAAGCGCAGGGACCAGGGTTCGATCCCTCGTTCTGCACGCCACACCGGCCCCGCCTTTGGGTGCGCTGAGCTGACGATGGAGTCCCGGTGTGGTGGTGTGCACCTGTAATCCCAGCACTAAGGAGGGAGAAATCAGGAGGATCACTATGAATGTGGGCTGCGTAGTGAGACCCTGTACAAAAAAACAAAACAAAAAAGGAAAACAACCCTAAAGTACCCTGTATGTATAAAGTTTTGCCTACAGTTTTAGGTTATTGGAAATTTTGATATTTATCTATGGACATCCATAAAGAGAAAGTTAAAACTAAATCACTGAGTTGCAAGGCAGCCTGGTGAAAATAGGCCACTGGAACTCACTTTAGAACATGCTCTGACAGCTTAAATTTGCACCTCACTTCTGTTACTGGTGGTGGGAGCCAAGTGCCTCTTCTTGGTTTCATTTCTTCCATCTGTGAGTCAAGGACAATAAAAACACCTAAAAGTCTTAAGCATTAGGCAATAAAAGACACATAAAGACACTTGGCATAGAACTGGCCTGTAGATAATGTTTGACTGCAGTCGACTACTTTGATGATCAATCATTTAAAAACAAATATTGGTGGGATTCAAGCCAATTTAGAATTACCCTAGGATTCTTCTTTTTTTTTTTTTTTTGGCTGGCTCAGGCTGCCTTAAGTGAAGGTCTGGTGCGGCATGTGGTGCTGGGGATCACACTCCAGTCCCCTGTGCCTGACTGAGTTTGCCCGAGCAGACGCTTTATACAACTGAGCTAACCTGCAAGACCCTCGGTTTAGAATTACCTTAGATGCTGGCATCCTCTGTCATTTCACCCTAGATGATGTCCTAGAGGTTACATGAAGGGAACTTGAAGCCGGACAGAGGGGGTTGAAAATGGAACAGACGTGCCCGGAGCAAAGTACAATGGTGGCAATCAAAGCAAGGGTCGTTCTTTTTTTAAGATTTGAAATTTTTATTTTCACTTTAATACAGGTTCTACAGGGTCTCAGTACACAGATCAGACTCCTGTTTTCAGCCTCCCAAGTGCTGGGATTGCAGGCAAGCGACACCACGCCCAGTCTCAATCGCCATCTCAGTGCACCGCCAAAGGTGGGGCCAGCACAACACTGTGGATCGAGCCCTTGTCCCTGTGTCTCCCTAAGGAGGAGATTTAATCCTCTGAGCTAGCTGGGGTAATCTGTATCCTGGCCACATGATAACTCAGGGGATGGAAGATAGTGCTGTGCCAGCACTGCTGGGACAGCAACCAACACTCAAGTCCAAATGAGGCCGGGCAGCTCTCCGTGAAGGATAAGCACTTCCCTCAACTTCAGTCCCACCTTTACCCCTCAAGACCACTGGAAGACAGAGCTCAGCCCTGCTGCTTAAGAAAGCAATAGGAGAAAGTCTAGTTCAAAGGCAAAACTAGCTAGACAGCTGGAGAGCATTCCTGCTACAAGACAAAGGCAACTGGAAGTCCTCAGGGATCCAGTGTTTCCACAGTTTATGATAATTCTAACCGACCCCACAAACTAGAACAGATGCACAGTCTCCGAGATTTAGTAGAGATGGAATAGAAGGCAGGGATAAACTTTGATAAGAGCCAAGAAGGCATACTTGGTGTAAAAAATGTATCCATTTAAATAAATTAAAAATGCACTGAATAAATAACAAGATATAAACAAAGAGTACTTTACTAGACAGTATATTAGAAAAGTCTCCCAAAGTGCAGTTATAAAGAAGCAAGGAAAAAGGGGAATTTTTGAGACATTTAGAATCAACAATAAAAATACAAAAGTATTTTTAAAAGGAATTTCATTCAAAAGGAGGAAAAATGTACAAGGACAGACAAAAAATTCAGGAAAGAAAAGATATTTTTGTCCTTAAAAAACACTCTTTTTTCTTCACCAAGATGCTCAAGTATATCAAAATTAGGCTTTCTTCTTTGGTTTCTTTAATATTTTTGTTTCATCCCTATGCTCTTCTTTGCTTGTTTTACACCTTAGATACCCATGGGTTTCTTTTCATGTTTTTAACTTGGCCTGAAGTTCAGAAGGGAGCTAATACTATGCTTCCCACATACTGTCAATCCCACTATTAATTAAATGAGGGAAACATCACTTATGATGGGATATTTTATAACAATCACAGTAGAAAAAATTTTGCAGTGAAGCTGGGAGGCTTGAAACAACCTGGGCTGTCATTGAACAAGCGTATGTAAGAAATAGAAAAACTGCTTATAGTGGTAATGAAAGAGGAAAGAGAGGGCAAGAGAGGGGAAGGAGGAAAGGGAAGAAAACAGAAAAGAAGAATAAGGAAGGGAGGCGAGGCATGGAAATCCTAGTGCAGAGGGAAAGACTGCAGACACACAAAATAGGAAATAGGTAGCTGACCAGAAAATACCTTAATTGTAATTTTAAAAGTAATCTCCTGCAAAACTGTTACTGGGATACACATCCTCAAATATATGTTTGTATTTTTAAAATGTATTATAGGGCCTAGGGAGATGGCTTGGTAGAATAAGTGCTTGCCTGGCAAGTGCAAGGGCCTGAGTTCAATCCCCGGCTCTGCCAAAAAAAAAAAAAAAAAAAAAAGAAATGTATCATAGTAAAGAGCCATCACCACCCTCCTCAAGGTGGCACTTCCTCCCTCGGAGCACTTGTCCCACGATTATTGTCAGTCTCTGTCACAGTTCTGGCACCTTCTTTGAAAGTGTCATTAGTCTCCTTTGCAAGCGGCCACATTGTCTGAATCAATGGAAAACATTTATCTCCCATCATCCTGATGACTTTGAGCCAGAGCCAGAAGTTGCACAGAGTCATAAATTGAGTATAAAATAGATGAGGACACACTGAAATATTTTTAAAATACTTATAGCAGCTTTATTTTTAATAAGAAAAAACTGGAAACCACTGAAACACTTATTAACAACTCAATGGATTTTAGCTGTGCTATACATTGGAATACCATTCAGAAAGACAAATTAACAAACTATTGGTTCATCCAACAATATGAAATTATCTTAAAATAGTGATGATTACTGAAAAGAAGTTAGAGCCCCCAATATCAAGAATGTATGTACCATGATTTTACTTTTTATATAAACTATCTCCTGCTCTTTGTAAATTTGGGTGGAATAAGGACTGATAGGATTATAAGAGGATATAAGGACTCTTGCTTTGTTGGATAAACTCATTATCTTGAGTATGTCAATTTCAAGGGTGTACACACAGGCTGAAAAATGTGCACATCTCGCAATTTAACTATCAGTAATGTGTTAGGTGTTCATCGTACCTCATAACGTTGTTAGGAACTAAATACTCAGGCTGAGGGCTGAAAATCTTCCGCAATGCCTTGTGGAAAGTCAGCTGTGCAAATAGTTTGGGCTGTGCTGTTCTCTGGTCCCAATTTAGGAGAGTGGCCCCAGCTTCAGCATTACCCAAACCTCAAGAACAGTGAAGTTTATGCCTGCTCAGTCAGGAGGAGTAAAGCAGAGATCAGAGAAGTGCCACACCACTTCTGAGCTCAGGGAGGCAGCTGGGCAGTGACAGACTTAGTTCAATGGCCCATGGAGCTACAAACATCCACAAGTCTTTATTTATCCACAGTAGTTGTGGCGCCAGAACGCAGAAGTATCTAGAGACTTCGAAAATCTCTGTATGTTCTCATTTAAGACAGTCACAGTTACTTGGATGTGGTGGCTAGCACCTTAGAAAGGACAGGTCGGTGTTTGCTATAGTCACCCCACTCTGTTATCTCAATGCTTCTGTACCAGTGAGCCTCACCTTCAGTGTAACCCTTACAACCCATGGCACTTGCCCATGAGACTCTGCATATCAGAGATTGGCTCCTGTACAGGTCTAAGAGATAGTAATCCATCAATGGTGTTAGAGAACATGTGAGCCTACTATTCATTCAGAAGAAGCTATAGAGGGTGTGAAAAATCTCTCATGCTTCTAGAAGCAACAGGAGTTGAGTCTCTTAAAGCAATATTTTTGTATGGTGGAAATAGCTGTAAATGTTTGATAAATGTGGGATGATCATAAACTATGGTGTACCTTTATATTAAATCATTACAATAAAAGACACATTGGCACTAATTCCCCTCAAAGTAGTCCCTTCACTCTCTGTAAACATTTATCCCATCATTCTTTGTGTAATAAGATTTTTTTTTATAATTTATACATTTACCATATTATTCGATCACCACTTGTATTCAAGACCAATATGACAAACAAAGTGATAGTCACACATAGGAGGGGGTGGAGTCAGGTGCTAGGAAGAAACAATGACACAACAACACATAAATGTGAAGTTTTGAACTTGCAACAGCTGTGTCCAAGGAGCTGAGGTGTATACTGACTGCACTAAGATCAACTTGGACGTAAAAACAAACACATAGATCTGTAACATATAAAACATCTGAGCAACATAAGTACTAAATAGACAATATTAAAGAGAAACTAGAACTGAAAGTATAGATCTGTGTAGATTTAAATGTCTTTGTATGGAAAAATAGAAGTAACATTTTTAAAAACATAATTGTCGCAATCTAGTACTCTGGCTTAGAAATTATTCCTTGAATATATTTTACTCCTTCTTCCTTATTTTCAACGGATCATGGATCTGTTATGCTTTTCAAATTGTAAGTAAAAGATAATAAAATTATTCAAATGTAAGAGGCTTTGAGAGTTGAAAAGTCAACTAATATTTAGTAGCAATGATGTGACTGAAAGTATCATTGATACATGAATCAGTACACCCCCTTTCTCGCTAGGTACTCAAAGGACCATGTCTGTAGTTCACCAAATATTTGATATGACTATGACACTGTCATGCTTTTACATAGGTTATTACACTGATTCCTTGCAATGCAACCTTGCAGTGGCTCCCGTCTTCTCTGACAGCATCAAGATTTGTGGTCAGCCGCACCCTAGGGAAGGAGTTTCCTGTTGCAGAGATGAATTATAACACAAGGGAGAGGGAAATGAAATGAGAGAAAAATAAAGATGTAAAAAGGTAGAAATTCTTTCCAAATCGAAGGAAATGCTATGGGAATCACGACATTCAGACCCGGGGCAGATAGTTTGTACAGCCGTCCCCTGCACTCCCTGTCCCCCTGCTGTGGTCACCACACTGATTTCCATAATGTGAAAACCCCTGGCCTCTTCCAAGCCACAGCTAAGCAGCTGGTCCCCTCCATTCTATTCTCTGCCTAAGAACGGCTTAAACTATCAAATGTTAGTATTTTAATGTTCCTCTCTCGAGACTCACTGTATTAAATTAATCCTTCACTCCATACTTTAAAAATGTTCAATCTATGAATTTATATGCTTCTCTATGTTCTTCTTTCTATAGATAAAAAGAGTTGATAAAAGCAAGCTATTTCTCGACTTTTTTTTTTTTCTCAAATTAATAAGCCCTCTGTGTTTCATAAAGAACACTGACGACATCTTACATAAATGTTAAACTCTTTCCTGGTGCTCTGAATAGATCTTCTCCCTCAAAAATGAGTTCCATGTTGTAAAGTTAGGGCCTTGAATATGTCAATCAAGGGGACAATTCCTCCGAGAATCATTATAGAGTTGGTTACCTAAAGGACGGCGGAAACTGGAGGCCATTACATAACTGCTGAAGCAGGCCGAGCGTCTTCTGGGCAACGATTAAAATTTCATGGGTACAATGATTCACTACTTAGATTATACTCCTAAAAGAAAATGTATCCAGGGCAAACTTGAAATAAATAGCTTGAGTATTGTAACTACGCGGAATATGACAAAATTTTCCCTGAAATAGCAGAAATTCCAGTGCAGCAAGCACTCAGAAAGCTGCATGCCATTTCTTGTAAATGGGAAACGAGATGGGAAATGTTGACCACTCTGGTTCACAGCTGTAGAGTCCGTGTGGATCAGGTGCTAAGGACCGGAGGAAAAGGCTTCGGCCTTCATGCGTAGCTTGTGCTGCTGCTGAGAGGTATTTTTCCCACCAGATAAAAACATGCAAGGCCTTTGGGTAAATGCAAAGAAGGTATCTTTTACATTCAACAGAATGTTAAAAAAAATTCTTCTCTGAGAAAAATAGTAAAATACTGTTTATTATGTCGTTATCAACAAATGTAGCCTTCTGGTTCTCAGACAATTCATCCAGTTCTTGAAAATATATGCTGTTACTCGTGTTTTATCTACTGCCTCATGATGTGTGCTTAATAATAAAATATATGATAGTCTTACAAGCCACAGATGTTTGTGCAGAGTTTTGTTACCTGTCTTTATATAAAGCTTAAATGTGTTTGCCAAATTTCTTCTCATTCCCGCTGTCATTTCCATAATTAATAATTTCAGCATCCACAGGCTGGTTGCATTTGTTTTATAGTTAAAAGATCAAATACTTAGCTTTCACTGAATGAATAAGCAAGAAAATAGAGCACCAAAGAAATGCTCAGTATCCTGTTATGTCTTCTCAGTGGGGGTGTTTGCTTTGTGTCAGAAGCATCTCTTATGAGTCTGTAATCAAACAGAAAGAGGAGGGAGGAAGGGACACACACACACATACATGCACACACACACACACACACACACACACACACATACACACACAGAGACAGAGATGGAGAGACAGACAAAGACAGAGAGAGAAGAAGGCATTGATGTAAGCAGGTCCTGACACTTCCCAGATATTTAAATTGAAAATTAGGAGTGAATATTTTGTTGCTACGAATAGTCCTCAAAATTACAGAACTTTTCCTTTATTTTATGACTTCGCTTTATTACAGATAGTCCTTCTCTCAGGTAGTCTTCTCTCATTTTTGGGAAAAATACTCAACACTCAAAATGAAGGAAGGAAAGGTTTAGTTAGCTCACAGTTGCTGGAGGTTTCAGTCCATATTCAGCTGGCTCCAAGGCAGAGGGACACAGGGTGGAGAACAGCCTTCCATGGTGGCAATAAAGAGCGGAAGAGAGGAGTAGCATGAACAATGGCACCAGAGAGGAAGTCTGTCCCCCTCAAGCTGAATTCAGGCTATCTGCCTCAGGCTGGGAGAAGTACTCACACTCATAATCTCAGCAGTATTAAGACCCATAATCCCAGTGGATCATGAATTAGTCTCAAACTCTAGAAGTCCCCGCCCCATGACTGCATGAAGCTTTGGGGTCACAACTAGACATAAAGGTCACAACATGACAGTCCTTCATTTGGAAACCTCTGAACTCAGTCACAAAGCCATAGACACAAACACAAATACAGCTGAAGCTGGAGATACTCAGATTTACACACAGAGTGTTTTATTGAGATGTACTGAGCACACTATAGTAATAACTCTCTGGAAGGATAATATTCAGTTTCTACTACTCTACTGACAAAGTTGCACACCCATGTCTGACTCCAGAATATTTTCAATACTCCTAAAAGAAAACATATGCCCTTAAGCAGCCTTCCTTCTTCCCTTGTCTTTTCAGCTCTTGGAAATGACTAGGGTACTTTCTACCCACGTGGATTTGCCTACTCTGGATAGTTCACATAATGAAATAACAAAGAACTTGTTCCTTTTTGTCTGGTTACTTCCAATAGTCATAATGCTTTCTCGCTTCTCCCTGAAGTAGCATTAATCAGTACTTCAGTTTTATTTAAGACTGAGTAATAGTCCATTACACAGATACAGCACATTTCTTTTATGCAGCCCTCTACTCATGGATACTTATATTAGTTTCACTCTTTGGCTTATGAACACATTTTGGATGCTATGGATGTTCATGTACAAGCTCTGGTGTAGGTATACCATTTTAATATTCCTATTTTTTTTCAGAACTGGAGATTGAACTCAGGCCAGGGAAGCACTTATTCTACTAAGCCATCTCCCCAGCCCCAACTTTTTAACATTCTTGAGCATTATTTAGGATAGAATACCTGCATCATAGACTGACTATACTTAAGAAATAGACAAACTATGAATTTCATATAAATGGGATTATTTTATATTCCTATGAAAATGTTGGAGAGTTCCAAATTCTCCACATCTTCATAACATTAGTACAAAACCTCAGCAGTAGCCATCATAGTACATGAAAAGTGATAAAGAATATGAGTTTGAATAAATTCAGAGTGAACAATTTTATCACATAATTTCTTTAAACAATGACATCCTTTGTTCATTTTAATTATACTAATTTCTTACACACCCAATTTTGAAATATTGTTATTTTTTTAACCTACAAGGTAATTTATTTTATTTTATTTTATTTTATGGAAGGGAACACAGGGTGTTGAGGCTCTCACTACTAGATCGGACTCATAGAGATACACCTGTTTACAGCCTCCCAAGAGCTGGGATTACAGGTGTGCCACCATGCCCAGTCTCAATTGCCATCTCAGCATGCCCTGGGGGCGGGGCTGCATAGCAGGCCCAGGGATTGAACCTCAGGCCTCTGTGCCTGCTTGCAGGTGCTTTAATCCACTGAGCTATTTGGCCAGCTCTTCTTTTTTAACCTACAAGAAAGTGGTTCTTAAATTTATTAATTAACTGAAATGATACAATGACTAAGTAAAGCCTTCAAGCACAAGGGTAAAGTTAAAATTACTCACTGGAAGACTTACAATGTGTATTGGGAACTATTTATCTGACCTCACTGAGGAATGAGAGGGTTTTTTAGATGGTGTTGTAGGGTATCACCTTGTTGCTTTCTGAAATGTAAAGTTATACTTGGTGTCATTCTCTCTAGAGTATATTTTAAACAGAAACTGGGAAGGTGATTTAGTCACTTTGATAACTCAGAGAATGTTCTTTGAAAATATAATAAAAATTTAAAAGATACACTTAAGATGTTCTCAAAGCACTCTGCTAAAAATAATCATGGTTTCTCCTGTGACATGCCTAGAGCTCATACCATTTTGAAACCTTGTTTTTATTTTATGTAGTTTTTTTCTCTACTTCTTTTGCTAATAGATTACATTTCTTGGTCATGTCAGTGAAGATCTGTTTTGAATATCTGCATAAATACTCTTTTTTAGATCGCGACTTTTCAATTAGAATGAAACAACTGATTTTAGAGTGCCTCTACATCCCCTGAATGTGTATATAAATTTTCATATTTATGTATATACATTCATTTCATGGAGAAGTGTTGTGAAATTTCTTTAAGTCAGTAATCAAGAAAGAGAGCTGGTTTTCTACAGGTAGTACAATCTGTTGTAGGTAAATTATAGTATCGCTATTTTTTAAAATAGACCATTGGTAAATACTAGATAAATATGGTGCAAATAAAACTGTACGTTGTCAATATTTCTGAACTATATACTTTCATGGCTTGAAATCTATGGGTAAAAGTTTGAGCTGATTCAGGTTGTGTGTGACAGCAGACCCTGCAGGGCTCTGGGTAATACTAATGAAGAACTACAGGTCTTATGTTGGTTATGCTTCAAAACTACATCTGGGGAGTCTTCCTTATCATCTTGTCTCACGTTAAATTTAACGCCTTCAAAACAAATTTCCAGGCTAACTATTTTAAAGTCTGGAAAAATGTAACTCTACATACTTATTATAAAGTAGACAAAATATTTTACTTAGAGACTGCTTCCCAACAGGATATAGCAGTCAGTAAATTAGAAAAAGAGACTTCTTTTGAGTGTCATGACATAAACTCTTATTCAAGAGAGCCTCAAGATAGATGAGCTCAACTATCAACTGAAGCTTTGAGAATTGTCACTAGATGTATCACAGTGGGGACTTAACTGCCTTGTTAAATAATAGTAATAATAAATGATATTACCTCTCTAAAGTAGAAGACAGATTTTTGAGTATGAGGCAGATAGACAGTGGGTACAGGCAGTTAATATAATCAGTGAAGGGCTGGCAAGGTACCTCAGTGGACCAAGCACCTGCTTAGGCAAGCATAAGGACCACAGTTCAATTCCTGGTACCATATGCTGTGACAGCCCTGTCCCTGGGCACACTGAGTTTGCCACCGAGTCTGGGCATGGTGGTGTACGGTATGCCTGCAATCCCAACGCTGGGGAGGCTCAAAACAGGAGGATCACTATAAATCTGAGCTGTGTAGTGACACCCTGTACCAAATATATATATATATATATATATATATATATATATATATATATATATATATATATATATAGAGAGAGAGAGAGAGAGAGAGAGAGAGAGAGACAGAGACAGAGAGACACAGAGAGACACAGAGAGAGACAGAGACAAAGACCATGTAGCATAGTTGGAGGCAGACCTGGCATCTCAGGGAAGTTTTCAGACATCTTTATGCTAGGTGCTGATGTGACATGACCATCTGCATGCTGAGGCATGAAAATAGAAAATCAATGTAGGAGATAATAGAAAAAAATTATAGTAATGAAATTGAAAAAAAAAAACAATTAACATTTGTAAAGTGCTCATTCTGCCCACATTCACTGATGAAATCACCTTGCAGTTATTGATTCACTCTCCTTGTCCCCTTCGAACAGGGAATGATTATTATTCTAATGTTATGGATGAGGAAACTAAGGTGCACAGAGCTTATAGAAACTTTTATTATTGCATGAGACTAGTTCAGAGACCAAAGTACAAAAGAGGAAGGATGTGTTTTCTGTTTTGATGGAACAGTACATGAATGCAGGAAGGGTAGTTGGTGAATCTGTCTGTGGGCCAAGGAAGTAATTTTTACTGATAAACTCAATTTTCATTCCAAACATGACAGAGACTCATCAACTGAGGCAGGGATGAGCATAAGTGTTAGAACCCCTGAGAGCAAATAAACAGCTTCATATACTGCAGGATTAGGTACAGAACACATTACCTGGCAGAGTGTGAGTAGCCCCGAGCATTCACAGGTGTGAGTACTGAGTAATGGAATATTTTGTTTCATAGCAATAAATATATTGAGGTAAGGAAGTACTTACTGTTACACATCTGAAGTCTAAGTGGATGATGGAGGTATACAGGGACATGGAAGCGACTAACAGTAAATCCAGCAGAGTAAAATGACTAGACATTCTGAAGTGGTCTGAGTTGCTGGAATGCAACTACTAAAGAGACAGAGTTGGCGAGGTCAGAGATTGGAGAGAAAGTTGCTCAAAATTCTGTTTGTTTTTTCAGGATCATGTAGTCAGTGAGAGAAAGATATGTGTAAGTATCCATTCCAAGGAACTGAGCTACCTGCCTTGGGGCAAGCCATAGTTACAGAAGATAAATAGGTAGATGAGCACACCAGGCTTTGAAATAAAAAAGCACTTGTGGATACAGATGAGAAAAATGGGAGGAGGTAGGTGTCCACAAAAAGGAAAGAGAAAGGTTAATTGCGTACATTTCATTGGAAAAGGAATTATTCAAGAAAAATAAAAAGTAGTATGAGGAAAAAGAAAGATAGCTATTGTATGTAATTAAAAATAATTCTAAGGGCAGGGGGTA
The DNA here is from genome assembly GCA_004027165.1 of Ctenomys sociabilis. Taxonomy (NCBI): domain Eukaryota; kingdom Metazoa; phylum Chordata; class Mammalia; order Rodentia; family Ctenomyidae; genus Ctenomys; species Ctenomys sociabilis. The sequence continues at coordinate 73,771 of PVKA01006903.1, forward strand.
TCGCTCAGTGGCATAAGATCTGCCTGGCAAGCACAACATCCTGAGTTGTTTGATTTCATTTATCTTATAAACAGGAGTTTAAATTTGCTGGCATATATGTACTTGTTTCAGTGAAAGTATAACCCTATGAAACCAAAAATTTGTGTTTTTACAAAGTGAGAATATGGAGAGTTAGGCAGCTCTGATAGACGACTGTGGAAATGATTGTCTGAATATGAATATTATCAAGTGTAATAGTGTCTTAAATATTTCATATATAATTTTTAGGAATGACTATGCCTACCAAAGACAAAGACTTGAGAGAATTTGATTGACCAGTGTGCTACCACACAAAAGTACATCTAATATAAAATTGGCAAAAAAAAAAAACAACAACAGGAAATGGAAATGATGGCATTCAATTTTCTGTAACTAATATTTATTCTAAGCATCTTTGTTTTTATGCTTACGTTTACACTGGAAATAAATATAATGAACAGTCGCATAAGGTTGGGTAGCATTTATACAGCAAATCATCTAATTAACTAGTCATTTGAGAGCAAAAAGGAAATTTTGGATCTGTTGTTTAATTGCCACATTTCTAGAAGAGAGTTTTTAGTTGGCTGCGTCTAAAAGGAAATAACAATAAGAGATCATGAAAGCTTTCCGCAGTAATAAGCAGCCTGTGTTTTTGTTTATTGCATGTACAAAGACCACTGACAATAGTTTTGGAAAAATGAATGGAGGCTCTGAGAACAACTGGCGAAGGCGTGAAACACTGGCGTGAGGAAGATCAACTCTGAAGCTACCTCCCAGGAAGGGACAGAATTTTTAAAGGTATCATAAGATGAAGGTGGGTTTCCAAATGGTACAGTTTTAAATAGTCCCTGAAATTCCAGCTCTAGCCATATATATATTTACAGGACAGTAAACTAAGGACTCACGTGTCGCGTTTCCCACCACTTGGTTCGTATTCCAGCCACCCCTCAGCGGGATCTGCCCTACGCATGCTGGGAGACTTTTCCCGTATCTCAGATTCTTTCTTTGTTTTTCCCTTTCGTGTTCAACATTGTCCCTTCCGCATTCATAAATGAACAAGGAAAAGAATAGCGAGATCAAGCCCTAATACTTTCAGGTATATAAATATTAGAACAGTTTTATAGTAACAGAAATGGGAAAGTGTAGGTGCCAATACATTTTGAAAAGGAAGAACATTTCCTCAAATATAACTGATCTGGATTGTACCTTTCTGGTTTTCTTTTTTCATGGAAGGTTAATTATGCTCTGCTGGTCAGGTTTCCAATGCTTGGAGAATTATCTTGTCTGTCATCTCATGTATCTGGTGCAGAAGATGAAGTAATGATATGGAAAATGCTTTTGATATGACTGTAAGTGAAAAAATAGGCAACAAGGATATAAGGTAATTTAGAGACCAGCAACCCCAAACCTTAGGGTGGCTCACAAAGGCTTCCCCTGAGCCCTGTGCAGGCCAAGTGTCTTGGGGCTCTGTGGGCTCCAGAAAGCCCGTTTGTGCCCACGATCTCACCTTAGCCCTGGCCTTTTTCTCAGTATCTGCAGGGTGAGTGGCTTCACATTGGAAGCATTTTTTCCTTCACCAGAAACCTGTTTTCTTTATGATTTTAAAAATGAAAACCCCCATCCCTTTCTATCAGAAATACAGTACACATTTTAAAAAAGTCATTTATCCCCAATCATCTCAACATCCTGAATTTAATCTTCCCAAAATCAGAGGCTTAGGGGTTCTGATACATGCTAAGGTCGTAAGAAAATGTTTGAACTGAATGCTTGTTGAATAAAGAAAGACAAGAAATGGTGCTTTCACGTTTGCTATGATTTTTAAAATGTATACATATTGCTCAGCCTTCGAATGAAACTGAAAAATTAAGAAGACTTGTTGAACTGATCAGATTGTGAAGAAATGTACTGTGCTTTAATTTGGTGTTAAACTAGGATTTCCAAAATATTTGCACAATAAGAAGTAATAAAAAAATAAGTGGAAAGCTGTCTCATTTTCATATTAGACAGTAATATTTTATAAACGGTTATAGCAGGCAAATCAGTGCCATATGGTATTCTATATAATAGAAAGGGAACCTAATTGACTAGTCAATATTAAATGTATTTACCTGTATTTGAGCAGATCGCAATTTGTATCAATCAAAGCATAGACAGAAAGCCCCAGGCCCAAGCATACATACTCTTAGAAAAGCATTTTAACTTTAAATTCATAGAGTGTTTTGTCATAGCAGGAAATCCTATATAGCACTTAGCTTTATTTTCCAAAATGTTCCTTTATTTGTTTCAGCATGTAGAGTTACCAAGGACGTCTTGTTTCAGTTGAAGTTGAATGATGGATCAGTCACAAGGCAACTCATTAAGATAATGCTAAGAATTATAGTATTAGAGCTTAAGGGATAAACTCATTCATACTAATGAGCTTTATGGTATATTGAGTGGAGGTTATAGTGTAAGATAATGGATTTATCACTGCACTAGATGAAGAAAAAATAATCCCAAGTCTCTGAATCATTTTCAGTACTCTTCTATGCCTACTTCACTTTCTGCAGGATGGCATGCTAATTGCCAAGTGTTGTATAGATAATGTTTACTTTATTTTGATGTTAAAATAAGGAATTATCCTGAGTAGCAGTGAATTCTCTTTACTATGAATTTTTGAAATTATTTTTGAAACATGATATATATAATTATTATATTACATATATATAGTATAATAACATTATAGATAGATAGATAAATAGATAGATAGATAGATAGATAGATAGATAGATAGATAGATAGATAGATAGAATTTTTTTTTTTTTTTTTTTGCAGTACCAGGGATTTAATTCAGGACCTTGCACTTGCCGGGCAAGTGCTTATTCTACTAAGCTATCTCCCCAGGCCCAAAACATGTTATAACTTATGTTCATTATTTTGTTGATACCTTTAGGGGAGGGTATGGGAAATCCAACTCAGGACCTTGTGTTTGCCAAGCAGGTTCTGTGCTACTGAGCTCCATCTCTGGCCTTTTACTGACTTATTTACAGTGGGTATGAAAAGAAAGGGAATTCAGGCAAAGGAAAGGTAGATATTTAGGATAACTCAGCATAAGGAAAGATAGAAATCAATTAATTGAATAAAATGATACAAACTTGTCCTGTAAAGTAGTATTTTATGTCAATTACAGAGTTTAAATCCATCAGAAGAGTATAAATGCAAGCTATAAAAAGTAAAGCCACATTAATATGCTGAGCTGTGAAAGGCTCAAGTTGACAATTGCCAGTCCTCCGGATTACCCATTGCTATAACGGTCTACTGGACTATATTGGATTGTTTTGCTGAATTCACACACCTACATTTGAATGGAATTGGAATACCCATCTCTGACAAAACTAAACAAAAAAGGGGGATATAAACGAAGGGCCATTTTGTAATAAAAAATATATCTGTATATACAAAATAGGATAGATATATAGCTGCTTTCTCTTAGTTCAATGGGAAGATTGCAATTTCTTTCTCAATAAAATTAATTTAAAAATAAGTTTAAAGGAAAAAAACATCGTCAACTATAACACGTTAAAAACTATTATAAGATGACATGTATTATGTACATAATTTTTAATGAAGAAAGGTACATCAAGATAATAAACAGTTTTAAATAGTTTCACATAATCAATACTGAATCACTCTGGGGGAAATAAATTTGTTCTTCCCTTATTTCACATATACATGTAACATTTTAGGATTATAGGCCCTGAGCTAAAACTTTCATGAAGCAGCATTCATCTTTCTAGTGTATAGATCTGAGTTCTGACAGATGTGTGTAGTTGCATAATTACTGCGTCAGTAAGGTGATTTCATAGCCTCAATCGGACCATAAATTCTCATGGATGCCCTCCGTGGCAGGTAGCTTCTCTCCCAAGTTCCAGCTCAGCCCTGACAATGGCTGAGCTGTTTTCTACCATTGCAAACTTAACTTTTAAAAATGCTTTTTACTTATTTTCCAATGTTGAGTAAGTCTTGCATTGTTGGGCTCTCATTTGGACTGAATGCACTGTATATATTTCTGTATTTGATTCATTAATACATTGTTGAGAAGGGGAGTGTGTGTGTGTGTGTGTGCGTGTGTGTGTGTGTGTGTGTAAGTCTATGAAACTATTGTTCTGTATTTTTCTTTATTTGTATTGTATCTAGCTGGTGTTAATGTGAAGGTAATATTGGCTCACTGCACAAGAAAAAAATATTGTTTTCTTTCCAAAAGTTTTGTAGTATTGTAAAAATGTCTCTTTCTTTCTTTCTTTCTTTCTTTCTTTCTTTCTTTCTTTCTTTCTTTCTTTCTTTCTTTCTTTCTTTCTTTCTTTCTTTCTTTCTTTCTTTCTTGGAGTAGTTACAGTATTTTATTAGCTGAGAGACACTCCAGATTATGTCAAAGGTAAGTGTTAAGAACTGCTAGCAACTATGGCAGGAGGAGGAAACACTCCTGTGTGCAGGAAAGACAGAAACAAAGCCCAAGGGTCAGGTTCTCTGGCTCAGACTCTCCTCTCAGGAGGCTTTTCTGTCTGGCAGTGCCACCAGTGCTGGGAGGAACTGGTCTGCAAGAGCTCGTTCAGTGTGGCCAGCAGTTCTTCCAGTTCCAGATGAACCTGAACCTTCCCTTGAAGTTCTCTTCAGTGCGCTTCCTCACCGATAGCCTGCCTCCTTCAGGAAGACTGTTCTGGAGTATTTCCAAGAAAATCTCTGCAAATGTAGCACTCACACCACTGATCTGAACTACTCATTAATGGTGGTAAGGACCAAGTTCAGGAACATTCTGGTCCTGCACGCGGAACACCTCCATGGATTTGGTGGGCATCGCATAACTCTCCTTAGCTTTGATGGAGAGTCGGTTGCAGAGATTGTATACCAACTGAGAATAACCTTCTGCCAGGGTCTTCTCATATGCAGTCAGAAGAATGTGTAAAACCCCATATTCATAATCTGTTTCCTACTTAATTGGTCTCACTTCCACTTTTCTCCTCTTCTTCTTGGGCTCTTGTGCTATAATTAGGTGCTTTCATCTTCCAATGCCATGAGAGGGCTTTGTCTAGTATTGTCAAGTGATACTCAGTAGAATGCTACCTGTACAATAAATAGGACTCTCTCCCCAAGTTCCGACTCTTAGCCATGAAAAGGCTTCCTTTATAATGGTTTTGTTCCATAGACATAGCATCTTTCCCAGGATTCCATTCATTTTTTTCTTGCTGCAGTCTCTAGCTGTGAGAACCAAAGATCCACTACCACAGCTGCTACCCGTGAGCCATTGAAAACGCTGGCCATAGATATGTTGTAATTAAATGCAAAATAGATTTTGCAAATAAGGATAATTTGATGCCTCTATTGAGTTTTTTTTTTTTTAAGAAAATGAGGTAATCTTATATATAATTTAATAGATAGCTATTAAAGAGTGTTTGTGTGCTCCTCATTTTTTGGTAGTTTGTGTCTTTAAAGGAAATTGTAAAATTTTACAACACAAAATTGTGAAACTTCTTTTAATATTTCCAGTGATATTTCCAATCTTTTGTTGCAAGTCCTGATTCTTCTGTCTATTTCTTGATCAGTCAGGTTAGAGTTTTAGCATTTTATTTGATCTATTAAAAATAGTTCTGAATTTCATTCATTTGGAGTTTTTTTTATTATTTTCTTCCTTTTATTTTATAATTTCATCTTTCATTTTTACTGAGGTTTTTTTCTTTTTGTGCTTTCTTAAGGTAGAAACCTAAATAATAAACTTAAGAGCTTTATTCTTTCATAATGGAAACATTTGACATAGAAATTTCATTCAAGAAACAACTTCATATTTCACAAAGTTCGATATGATTTCTTTCTATTTTCATTCAATTCCAAGTATTTTTTCAAATTACTTCCTTTTGGATTTCTTTCCTTCAAGGACTGTGTAGAAGTATGTTATCTAATTTCCAAATATAGAGATATTTTTCAAGTTTATGATTCTTTAATTAATTTCTAGCTTGCTTCTACTGTGTTTGTTCGGAACATTAACATGATTTAAATTCTTTTTAAATTGATAGTTCTGCCTGCGGGCATCAGATTATGGCCCAAACTGTAGAATGTTCTACAGTCACTTGAAAAGTACGAATCATACTCTTGCTAAGTGAAATGTTCTAAAGGCATTACCTAAACGAAAGTGGTTCATAACACTATGCAAGTTTTCTACATTTTTATCAGTTTTTTCTTACATTTTACTGATTATTGAAAGGTGATAATTCAAGTCCACATAATTAACGTTACTTGTATATTTGTCTGTTTTTTCATTTATTTCTATCAATTTTGGCTTCATGTTACTTGTTGTTCAATGCACACATATTTAAGAAAGTATGTCTTATTGCTTAATTACCCATCATGTAATGTTTTTGTTTGTTTTCTGGTAGCATTCATTGGCTTGAAGTCTGATATCAATAAAATTACTCCAGCATTCTTTAAATTAGTGTTGGCATAGTATATCACTCTTTTACTTTTAACTTACAGTGATCACTGAAGTAGCTTATTTTTTATTTTAGTTTTTAATGTATTTAGTGCAGGGTCTGATGACACAGACAGGAAGCATAGTGAGCCTCCTATTTTCAGCCTCCCAAGCACTGGGATTATAGGCACACGTTACCACACCCAGTCTCTGAAATAGTTTAATCTAGGCAAAGTTAAGTTGTTTTCACCCAATCTTACAATCTTTTTCTTCTAATTAGTGGATTTATACATTTTTATAAACTATAGTATTTATAGAGTTGTATTCAAATTTACCATCTTGCTATTTGATTTCCGTTTGTTCCTTCTGTTCCTTGTTCCATTTTTTCCTCATTGTGATTGAGTAATTTACACAACCATATTTTATCTCTATGCTTAGTTTATTATGTGTATCTATTTTAGAAATATAGTAGCTGTCACAGGGTTTGCAGTGCACATGGTTAATTAATAACTTTATAATTTTAGATATAATTGCTTCTTTTACATTGTAATTCTTTTTTATTTTTAAAGAGTACAAAATAATGATAGGAAAAAAGCATTAGAAGTGTTACAAGATTTCTGTAAACAGTAATAGTAATTCAACAATT
>PVKA01006904.1:0-80838 GCA_004027165.1 Ctenomys sociabilis
AAGGAGAGAAGGAAGAAGGGAAGAAGGGAGGAAAGGAAGAAGGAAGGAAGGAAGGAAGGAAGGAAGGAAGGAAGGAAGGAAGGAAGGAAGGAAGGAAGGAAGGAAAGAGTTGATAGACATAGTTCAAATAAAGGGTTTGGTAGTCAAATAAGTTTGGAAAATGAGATATACTCTATTATCTTAGAATTGCAAGATGTCCATTAGTATATTAAAAGCTCCAAGAAGCTTTATCATTTTAAAGATAAACAAGCAAAACTGCTTAATTTTGTATATCTAAGCACTTACCAAATTTATTAGCCAGAGAATTTGGGGCAAAGTCCTGCTAACATCTGATGTAATTTGTCAGGGAGACCCTACTTGCTAGAATTTCTCAAGGATAGATGATATCCCAGCGATAGCATATATGATCCATAATTCATTTGGAAACTGTATTTTTATGATCTTTCCCAATGAAAATCAACATGATTTCATGATTATCTAACAAGTAAAACTGACAGCAAAGTGAATACCCATGGTGAACAAATCTGTGCCAATAGATGTGACAATGTAACAGATAAGAAAATGCACTGAAGCTATTGGTGAGGCAAAACCTGATTAGACAATTATATCCAGAAAACCCACTAGTTTCTGAATTTGACAAAAGCACTATTGCTCTTACAACCACTGAAGAACAGGATTAGTGTTGTATCAACATTTTTAGCTGAAACAAAGGATGGTTTTATCACTTCAGGAAAAACAAGTCATGATCTAAATTTGGTTCTCTGGCAGTTACTGTACACACTTATAAACTGGTTCTACAATGACAACAAATTTTCTCATAATATTAACAACAAAGGATTAGAAAGTAGAGATAAAATTTGAAGTTAAAAAACATAAAGAAGATTAAGAGTCTTCAATCATTCCTTTCTCAGTTCAAACTCATCTTTTACCCTCATCTTGGTAAATCTCTTCAAAATCATTCTTATAGGTATCCTTAGACCATAAAATATCCAATCCTATGTGCATTTCACTCACCTCCTTTTTTCTCTCAATCCTAGGCTTCCTATGTTTAGTTATCTTTCAGAACTTTCATTATTTATGGGTCACATAATCCCAAGAAAGGAAGTAAAGTGGAAGTTCCACAAGTAATTCTGCATAAACTGTAAATTACACAACTTGGAATAACTCTGCTTCCCTTGCAGAACAAATCTAATAGATGATCTGAGTTATAGTCAATTTTTTTGCTAACATACCACAAACAAGAATTAAATCTCACCTGATGCTTCATATAATGATGCATATAGGGTGTCGCAATTTTAATAACCTTGAGGCAAAATGGACACAGCAAATTCTTGGTATTTTCATGGGATCTTCTAAAATGAGCTTCTACATCAGAAAATGATGAAGATCTGTAATTACACACCTAAAGAAATTAAAAAGAAAAAACAGTTATTTTTAAGGGAATGTTTCCTAAAACATAATTTGGATCCCTTCTCTGTATCAGAAAATGTATCACCACTTATTTTGACCTGAATTTTCCTGCTCTGGCACATCCTATCATATAAAACATTTCTCATATATAAAATAACATTCTCCTTTAATTTTTTTGGGAGGGCCAGCTCAGCCCATCCTGGTGCCAGGATCAAACCATGGTCCCTGCGCACTTGCCTAAGTAGGTGCTTTAGACTGTTGAGCTATCTCACCTGCCCTCTCCTTTAAGTTATAATTGGCTTCCAGCCTGTAACTGTGGCAATTCAGCTTTCTCTTACTGTCCTATTACTTCAAATTCTGAGAAAATATTAGTTCCAAAACATTTAATAGGATTCTTTCCAACACTAATTTTTATTTCTGTCATGTTCCTACATTCTTCCCTCCAACAGTAAAATACATCAATATGCTCATCTTTCTCCAGAAGTATCCAGTCCAGGGGTGAACAAATAGTACCCTCTGAGCCAACCCAGCTCATCACCTCCTATAATGCAAGGGTTATATCATAGGACTTCCTATCAATCACTTCCTATCAATCCTAGTTATAAGATAGGCTTTAATTCTAGTAACCAATTTTACCTAAATGATTAAAAAAACAATATATTTTATGGTAAGAAAATTTGATGGAATTCTAATTTTGGTTTTCATAAAATTTTACTGGGAAACAGACACATCCATTCATTAATTTACTGGCCTTTGTGCTATAATGGGGGTGGTGCTTACTGGTTTTACAACAGATACAATAAACCCTCAAAATTTGATATATTTACCACCTGGATCATTACAGAAAAAAATTTTATTGATCCCAATTAAAAGGGTTAAAATCTTATAATCAAAACAACAAATACTTAATAGAATAAATTGTGCTTATACCTGGCAGACATATGGCATTTCACCGGGTTTATGATTGTCCTTCATATGTTGTAAAAGAATATGTTCTGTTTCAAATGATAATTCACAGATCTTACAAATGGCTAAAAATTGGAAGGAAAATGGTATTACAATACTTTAATACATAAATATCTAAAAATCCACTTTAGAAATCAGAATCAACGTAACAGTAGCAGTAATAAAAGTAGTGGTAGAATTGGTGACTAGTTACATAGCTTGTTAACTGAATACCAAGCAGTTTTAAACCCTTCACTTACATTAACTTAATTCCTATATGTACATTAACTTAATTTCTAATTCAACTATGATAAAGGCATTTCCATCTATTCTCTTATTCAAACAGTAACTTACATGAACTTACATAGTTATAACAAGGGGTAGATCTAAACTCAAGACTTCCAATTCCAAAATCTGTAATTTTTAATTACAATTATAGCTACTTCTCTTATTAAAGTTAAAGTGAAGTTTAATTTCACATTTGAAAACTATGATTTTAGGCTAATTTAATTCCCCATACATTATGATCAGTTTATACCAAGGTAGTTATCATAATGAATTACTTGCAAGAAGAACTTTAATATTTGTAAACAATTTTATCTAAAAATTTATTAAAATTAAAATTTAACTTAAATTTTGACCCCAAATTCCAAAGTCTCATTCTTCTCATTTTTCTAACATAACTTATAGTTTGAACACCTTCTATTGTCAAAATCAATTATACTCAACACTTAAATGAAATTGCAACATACTAGAAAATTCATGGGGGGTGTGAGTACTTTCAATGTGGCACTGCAGCTGAAAGGGGGTGGGGAACTGTCGGTAGCAATGCTGGCAGGTGGTGTGGTTTTCCCAGCTCTCGCTGCTCTGCTTTTCGAGTTCCAAATGGTGTTTCATGTGGTTCATGAACCTATAAGACGATTTTCAACAGGTGCAAAAACTCAGATTTAAAACAAAAAGAAAATGTCATCTGTACCTGAAACCTAAACATATAAATATAAACTGTTACTTAAAATAAAATCTAAAGAACCTAAAAACCCTCTAGAAAAGTATGCATTTTAAATAATCACCTTCTTTAAGTTGCTAAGTAAACATCTTTTCATCTTTGTTTTAAAATAATTTATTAAAGTAATATTCAGAGTATTTCATTACTTTGAGCTAGCATTAACTATTAAAAATTTTAGATAAAAAAAGCAGTCTTCAATACCTGAAATACTTTTTATAGTTTAAAATAAACACTGAAAGCAAAGAAACCCTAGCCAAAAGCATCTAAAGTCGTAAGAGAAATCTTTCAAGGACTTAAAGTTATACAATAGATTCTAACTGCTTAAAAGACAAGTTATTGTTATTTCTCCTTGTATCTTGGTTTTTAAATGCATGTAATAGCAATTTTAATGCCAACATTTACAAGAACCTTTTGTTTTGTTTAACAATAGTGGTTTACAATGAGCACAGACTGTTCATTCTAACTCCCAGACTGTGCCCTTTCCAGGCTCTATTTTTCAGTTTTGCTTTCTGCTGTTTCAGCTTCCCTTAAAAGGCTTCTCATGAGCAAGAATTATGACCTTCAACAGTAAAGAGTGCAACAGAAATGGGAATACTTATATAAAACAGCTTACCGCAGCTTTTTGCTGAATTTGAAAGTAATGTTATTCAGCCAAAACAACTTTTGGACTGGGTCCACTATCAATAATTACTCATTACAAGGCTCTAAATAAAATAGTTTTGAAAGTAGGTGATAATGGCATCAAGCTGGATATCAATCATCATTCCTCTCTCCTACCTCTACAGAAGTACTCTTTACAGCAGGTTCTAGTATGCCTTGAGATATATTTTCCTCCACTGTTTTCTAACACTAACTCCAGAAACACCAATAGAAAATCCTAGTCCCTATTAAATATTACATATAGAAACAATATCATAAGCCAGTGTGCTTTCAAAGTACATCTTTAAGCACTAATATTTCCGTACACAAGTACTGCAAAGAGTCAGCTGAATTCTCTCTGCAAAGAGCCCACTATGTGAAGCTCATACTTCTCAAACCAATATATGGAAACAGAAATAGGGGAAACAAAAAGAAAAACTTCTTCCAATTATGTTCACAGAATAAAATAAACCTGTTTTTACTGATGCTCAATCAGAAAGGAAAATGAATAAAAACCATCTAGCTTGCTGACAGGTGAAAGTAGAAATCTTAAGCTCTTCTGTTTCCATTCTACTGAAAAATACAATTTGCTTTCCCAATTTTACTGAGAAAAATAAAGGCAAAACACTGATATTTAATTTTGATCATGAGGTGCTTACCATTAAGGTTATATTTACCAAATAGTATTTTTAAATGTTCAATTCATAGATGTATTAAATATTGTATGCTTAAGATTTCTAAAATATTCTGGTAACATACATACAACTACTCTTTTGAAGCAATTTCTGGAAAAAGGAAATCTTCATTTTTATGTTTGACATTAAGTAGGCTCATCTTACATAAACCCAAAACCTACCACTAAAACAACTTGCAATATGGTATGTATCACATTTAACAAGGAATTAAATCAATGAACCATACTTCTCTACCTATCTATTAACATGACTTTCTCATGCATTTTACTATTAAAATAACCATAAGAATATGGAAATAGGTAGAAGGGTTACAATGGTGTATAAGTGTTTTATTTCAAAGCACAAATCCTCTTCTGCTAAACTACTGAGACCATTAGTTCTAGATGGTTGTTACAGTATGATAAGAGATTAAGAAAAGTGAAAATTATTGTAAAATAAATATTGAATTTCAAAAACTATAAAAAATACCATAAAGAAAACATTAATAATTATTGTAAGAGAATACTACAGAAGAAAACACAGGAAAATAAATAGATGCTGGGCCCAGAAGTAACTATAGCTACTAAAAAAATGCTAGTTCAGATGATAGTTATCAAGAGTAAAAGTCATACATACTTATGTATGCATATATTTGTATGTACACAAATATATCTTATGTAAGGAAAGTACACTGATAATATTCCCAACTTCCTTTGAAATGAATCACCAAAAAGATCAGACAGAATGAAGGAAGCATGGAGAAAAATATGATGAAGCGACAAGAACAAAATGTTAAAGGTAGTATCAAGGTGGTGAGTATAAGAGTCCAAGGTCAAGCTTGAAATTTGTTGATGAATAACAAACTTTTTATAATAAAATGGCAGAAAAATCACCTTTCCTAATAGAAATATCAGATTCTACACTCATTGAAAAATGTCATTCATTCAACAGGTCTTTAGTTTGTTCTTATTACTGACTTATATAGTATCTTTCTATTACATCATGTAACTGAAGGACTATAAAGTATAAGTTCCTAAAATATAAAGTATTTGAATATATAAAATTGAAAATTCCACTGGGAATAAAAATGACTTTTTAGCACGCCTGTAATCTCAGCTCTTGGGAGGCTGTAAACAGGCAGATCACTACAAGTCCAATCTAGTAATGGGACCTTGAACACCCTGTAGACCCTTCCCTAAAATAAAAATAAAAAAGACTTTTTGAGATCAAAGCAGTCTCCTAGGACTAGTATAGCTCTAATATTCGACTTTTTCCTAAAAGATAATGTTTTAAAAATTATAAATATTAATTAAAGATTTGAACATTAAATAGAGTATTTCAGAGAAGGTCAAATTGGATATTTCTGAAGAAGTGCTCCTTCTTGTAATACAAAACAAAAAAATTCAAAGACATTCACAAGATGAAATATGCCTCATAAAAATTCTTAGATACTGCTGGAAGAAAAGTTTATTTTGTCTTAAATTAGAGTGAACTTTGTCTTTTCTTAAGCTATTTGAAAAACATAAGTGGATCCAGGAGTTAAAAGTACAAGGGTAAAAGCTTTCTAACAAAAACATCTACTTTTGTTCTTAGAATCGAGTGTTTAAACTTATCTAAAATAGTACAGAAAAATGAAGTCAGAGAGCTAACATTTATATCTACAGCATTTCAACTTTTAAATAGAAACAAAAATAAGTATTTACATACCGAATATTATTTTTTAGAATTTTCAAGCAACTGAAGCATTTAAAGGTTGTGTGAGTCTTCTGTTCTTCCTGGACATCTCCTTCATGTTTTCCATAATAAAAGTCATTAACTAACATGATCAATTTTCCTTTCTCTGAATCAACAGACTTATTTGCTGTGTTTGAAAATTCTGTTTTAGCCAGTCCCAAAAAATTATTTATCATGTCTGGACAACAATACTGAAAGAGAAAAAAATAGAAATCTTATTTATTTTTTTAAAAAAAAAAAAAGAAGAAGAAGAAGAAGATTCTGTGTTTACAACTAAAGCCAGACCATGTAAAACTCTGTTTGGTAATACATTTGAAAAAGTTGTCACCAAACATTTGTGGTGCATCCACTGTCTGAAAGATTCAAACAATAAACACCTACTATCTTAAAAAACAAAAATTTTTTCAAAAAAACGAAAAACTTAAAAACCAGGACTTGGCTATAGACTTAATACTTTTCCCTTGCTATTTATCTTTTTACTATATTTAATAATTTGTTACTTAATCAAAAATCATTCATTTTATATCTTTGTCGAAAGTACAGAAGGGAAATATATTTTACATTCCCTAATGTATATGTCTAATTATCATGTGATGCATAAAATTTCATAGATTGGTCAGAACTAAACTGAACACAGCTAATATGCCATTCCCCAGAACCAAAATACTAGAAAAATAATGGAATAGAAAGAGAAATGCATTTCTTTTATCTTGATATCCAAAATGCTTAAGTATTTGATTAGAAGATTTACCGCCTCATGGTAAAATGTCACATAAACTTTTCCCAGTATGTAATACTTTATACATGAGCATTTCTTTTTCCAACAAGATAAAACGAATTCATTCAGTGTACATAATTTCTGCAATAGGACTCTGTTCTCTACAAAAGTATTTATTATAAGAGCACAAGCCCAGAAAGACCAACAATGAAACACCCAGAAGTGCTACAATGTCAATTATGCCTATAACCCTAGCATTTGGGAGGTTGAGGTGGGAGAATCATGAGGCCAGCCTAGATACACTGTGAGTTCAAAGCCTTCTTGAACTACAAGATAACTCCCCGTCTCAAAAGAAAAAAACAAAACAAAAACAAGGGCCAGATATCACCTGCCTGGCAAGCACAAGGTCCTGAGTTCAATTCATTGTATCCCCCTCCAAAAAAGACCTAACAAAATAAAATAATCGGTGAGCCTTATTTCAGACCAACTAAACCATAGTGTTTAGATATAGGGCTTAAAAGCTGTTTTTTTTAACAAGCAACCCAAGAAATTCCTTTATAAATTACATGTTTCCTAAATGTTGTTTCTTAAATTATCAGCAACACAAGAAAAGTTTGAAAATCTAAATACAAACTTCCACTTTTAAGAAAACATCCACTTTCTCTTCTGCCACATTTGAAAGGTTAGATAATCAATAAAACACTATTTTATAAGCGAACCCTTCAACTGAAGATACATTTATAACTTCTCTTTCAAGGTTACACTATATTTATTTTGTGTAACTTGTCAATTTTAAAATCTACAAAGAAAAAGTTCAAAGACTAATGTACACAAAGAAAAAAATACTAAATAAATTGGACCCACAAAACAGTGACACAGAGCTCATGCAGTGTGGTGGTACACACCTATAACACAAGCACTCATGAAGCTGAGCAAGAAAAATCGTCTTGAGTTGGTGGCCAGCCTGGGCTACATACTGAGTTCAAGGGCAGCCTGAACTATAGAGAGACTGTCTCTCATACACAAAAAGTGATATCACTTGGTCTATACATATTTAAAATTGAGGTTATACCCACAAGCAAAATTAGGGCAAATACATTAGCTCACTAATGTAGCATGATTCTCTGTATTCTCTACTCAGAATAAATAAGTTGAAATGGAACCACAATGAATAGAAATTTTAAGTTTTTTTTTTTTTTAATTTATGTTTCTAGGTTCTTTTAAGATACATGTATGCTAGCTGGGTATGGTGGCATATGCCCATAATCCCAGCATTCAGAAGACTGAGGCAAAAAGATCACCCAAGTCTGAGGCCAGCTTGGTCTATATAATGACCTTAAGTGCAACCTGAACTATGTAGTGAGGCCATGTCTCAAAACACAAAAAATTAATTGCTCAAACTTAGGAAAGACAGACTATTTCTAAAGATTTATGCCTTACTAGTAATTATATATAGCAATGGCATCATTTTGATGGACAAAACTCTCCTCTTAATAGCAGTTTTTCTGTAGAGAAGACTTCAAGCAACAATGAGAGATAACTATTTTTTTCTTTGCATATTATCCATCTTTTATTTTGCTCTTTATTTATTTTGGGTTGTTTATGTAAAAGAAAATATACAGTATTTAAGATTGTGTGTCTGATTTTACTTATTTGATTTATTCTAACAACATGGTCTCAAGATGCACCCATTTCCCTACAAATGATCTAACCCTATTATTTGTTATGACAGAATAGTACTCAACCACATATAAACACCACATTTTTAAGCCATTCATCTATTATTTTATTTTTTATTGAATAACAAGTAGCAATGAGACAGTCCCAAATCAAATCAGTAGGACAGAGTCAACAATTTATACATTGCACATTGTTTTCGTATTGGCCTTCTGTTGTACAGGGGCATACATGATACTCCAAGCACAAATACTATTAGAGCAGAGCCTCTGATCAATGAATTAAGAGAATGTAGCTGTATACCTATCTTTTTTTTTTTCAAAGCTGAATTATAGTACAGTTTCAATAACTAATTCTTTTTACACTGTTCTCTTCCCAGTGGTTATTCATAACACAAGAAGCAGATAGGATATCCTGTCCAAACACAATTAGTGCATATATTTTTTCTCAGAATTACATCAAAGCACTGCATATCTATCCTAATTGTACTGTTCATACAAACAGAGAATGGTTCTTCTCCTGCATCCCCCCCCTTTTGTTTAGTCCTGTCAAAGATGGGTGTTCCATAGTCATTCAATTATTATAGATGCTTGAATTCAGCGAAACATTCCAACACAGTCCAGCAGTCCACAACAATAGTGGGTTATCCAAAGAAGCTGTTGACTAGAGCTATCCACAGCTCAGTCCACTATTATGGCCTTACTGTACATATATCTCATTTTTATATTTTTCTGCTGAATGGTTAAGCTAAAGCAAGACCTATATAAGAAAAAATGTAGCTTTTGTATCTGATGAGGTCAGTCAAGTCCCCTCAGGGTTTATCCTGTAACCCTGTACATCACTCTGTAGATCCTTTGTCAGTGTCAGCCATGTGGATGAGTCACGGCCATTGCTTGACCAGTTTGCTCTCTGTGAAAGCCTGAGAGATAGTTTTCTCTCCATGTGACTCTCCATAGGCACACTATGGATCATCGATCACTTTCCTCTGTGGCTCCATAATCTCCTTGATCAGAAAATTTGGAGTACAACTGAGTTTTGAGATATAAAATAATCTCCCTAATGAGAAATATTAGATAATTTCATTACTGAATTTTTTTTAATAGAATCTGGCTGTACAGTCCAGACTGGTAGTGACACTCCTGTCTCCCTAGTGCTGGGATTATAGGCATGTACTACCACTCCCAGTTCTGGGCCCTGCACAGCATACTGTACTGGAAATGGAACTCAGGCCCTCACTCTTATGCTGCTGAGCAATCTCCCCAGCCCTAGTGAACTGTATTTGGCACTTGATTCTTTTCTGAATCTACAAGACAATCTAAATATTCTATAGTAGAATATACTCAAGGTTTATATTCTCCAACTATCTAATTTGGTTTCTATGAAAATTAAAGGTTATTTTAACATACTCAGAAAATATGATACACATAACAGATGACTTACTATTCTTTCTTTTTACAGAAAAGACAGCATCAGAATTATAAAAATACAAGGCTTATCCACAACACCTTTTAAAAAATGTTTTAGGGCTGGGGATGTAGTTCACTGACACAGAACCTGCCTAGCAAGCGTAAGGTCCTAAGTTCATTTCCCAGTACCCAAAGAAAAGTTTTAGTTTCCTATGAAAGAGCTTACTAATATAAATTACTGACAACCAAAACCAGACAGCAAAATATAGTGTGTGTGGGGGGGTGATATCTAGTCATTTAAAATTTAGATAAGCAAATTATGTTAGAGAATACTCACAAGTCAAAAAAGGAATTTAAGAAATGACAAATAAGCTTAGATTCAGGTTTTCTATGAGAGCAGTATGCAATGTAGTGCACTTCTGAGCTATGATCCAAAAATCAACTATTCTTTTTTTTTTTTTAATATATTTTAGTATACGGTCTCACTACAAAGGTTGGACCTCTAGTGATCCTTCCTGTTTTTCAGCCTCCCAAGAACTGGGATTACAGGTGGGCACCACCATCTCCAATCTCAATCGCAGACTTATGTTCCTGGGGGAATGGCAGGCTGGGGATCAAATTCCCAGCCCCTGAGTCTGCCTAAGCAGGTGCTTTATTTTTATTTTATTTTATTTTGCAGAACCGGGGATTGAACTCAGGCCCTTTCACTTGCCAGGGAAGTACTTATTCCACTGAGCTATCTCCCCAACCCCCAAAGCAGGTGCCTTAATCCACTGAGCTATCTGGCCAGCCTTTAAATTTTTATTTATTTATTTTTTTATGTTCAACTGGTGGTTATCTTTTACTCAGCCCCAGAACCCTTTTGGTTCTAGCCCTTTACTATAACCCTTTATGTATTCCTTATTTTCCTGAGTTAGCCACTCTCAAATATTGAATATTTCTGATGCCATATGTCAGCAACAGAGAATCTTTTATTGCATTCAATAACAGCCCACTACAGGATGCATACTATGGATTCACCACTGCCATATATGATAGTTTGACAAATACCAGATTATTATCTACACACTTATCATTTTTATACCTTCTAGTACATAGACCAGGTTCTACTGTTCCATAGTACATAAGTTTAGAATTTTTAGAGCAAAGAAGGCAGGAACTTTGTTTTATTTTTGTTTTTCAAGATGGGGCTTTCACTACATTGCCCAGGTTAACCACAAACTCATTCTCTGAAGTGGCTGAGATTATAGGCATTTACCACAAAACAGGGCTAACAGATGTTATTTTTAAATATTAAATAGGACTCCTCATATTAGAAGTCAAACAATCAAATTCCACAAATTTGATTTTCAATGTAACTAAGAGCCTAAGTAAATCCACAAACACCACAACACAAATACAATATTGTATACAGCACCCAACATTGGGCATGGAACTGGGACTAAATCAGGGAAGAGAACCAAATGGTAACAGAACTGAAGAGAATCAGTAAGAAAACTGGAAATATAGCTCAGTACTAGGGCACCTGCCTACCATGTACAATTCTCAAAACCGCAGAAAAAAGGGGGGCAGTCTGTAAAAATGTGTATCAGAAGGATAAGAGAATATATATTGTGAAGTGTAAAATTATATTCTCAAATGCAGAATTACCCCAGACCAGATTTGATAGATAAGCCAAAAAGATGCTACATGAAGAATCAGATGCATGCTTGCCAGTAACACTTGCCAAAAGCCTCTGCTTAGTAAATACTGTGTTACCAGATAGAGTGTGAGACTATCCTAGCAACCTACCTTTCCTCTCAACAGGAAATATGTACAAAACAGCTAGCCATTCAGTCCAGTTTTTATAATATGACAGGACACTAACATTTTATTAAACATTTTAAATACTTTGAAAAGAAGTAACAGAAAATGTAAAATTCTAACAAAACATATGTTATCATGGAACAGATGCAAATGAAGAGTGGCCCAAATTTTTTAAAATTTAATGAACCAACTGTTGCTACGTAAAGACCAAAAAAGCAAGACAAGATTGTAATATAAGACTACAGTATCAAGAGAAAAAGGAAAAAACAAAGAAAACAGATAAGTTAGAGGTGAGTACAGTGCTAACTAGACTTTGCAAAATAAAAGATGCAAAGGCTAATAATGCAAAAAGCAAATAATTGCTTTAAGAATGAGTTAAAAGGATTAGAAAGAAATAGATACGCCAGGCATCAACAACAACAACAACAAAATTCATATTGGGCATACAATTATGTAGAATGTAAATGTTTTGAAATACAATTCAAAGCCAGGCATGGTAGTGCATGCCTGTAATCCTGGCACTCAAGAAGCTGAGATAGGAACATAACCATGAGTTTTTGTATGATAAGAAAAACAGACACAAAATTACCAACACTATGTCAATGTACTGTACAATTAGCAGTCTTCAAAAATAAAGATTACTCTAGACGGCCTGGCAAAAGATCCAATCACTTAAAAGGGCAAAATAATTCTGGCTTATCCCAAATTTTTCAACAGCAACATTTAAATACTAACACAATCCTCAAAGTGAAATCCAACTTATTTTCTATTTGGCCAAACAGCTTCTCAAGAATGGGTTACAATCGAACCATTCTAATCATGAAAAAATTTAGAATGAAGTTCCAGAGCTCTCAGAAGGAAAATTATTAAAGGACAAACTTTAGCCAAACAGAAAACCAAAAAATTTATGCCAAAAAGACTGGTGATGAGCACTAAATATATTTACTCTGGAAAGAAATTAAAAAAAATATGGAGAAAAGAAAACTAAATGTAATGTTACATCCCCTACTGATTAAAAACTGATACAACCAATAAGCACAAACTGGAAGAGGTAAAGGATCAATAAGTACAAATTTGACAAAGTTTATACATAGCCTCATATATAATAAAAGAATGAAGGCATTTATATAAATGCATTTTAACAACAATGGTAACAGTAAAATATAATTGCACGTCCAGTGTGAATTTATTTGATTTTCTTTGCCTGACATGTCTGTCATATTTTCTTTTCTTTTTAAATTTTTTAAAGTATTATTTGATTTTCTCATTATTAGCCCCTTACTTAAAATTAAGTACTATAGAAATCAAAGATAGGTTGGTAGTGAATAGAAACTAGTTTATTACTATTTAATAAATGAGAATACTAGAGAATAGCCAAAGGAATAAAGGACAACTAAATGTTATACAATATTAAAGTTATACAGATAACCTGAATAAAATTATACCTTCCCTAAAATCCATACTACACATACATAAAGTATCCACACAGTAAAAAAGCTTTAAAAAGAAAAGAGCCAGCAAGATAGCTCAGCAGACTAAGTGCCTACTTAGGCAAACATAGGGACCAAGGTTTGGCCTTTAGTACTGAATGCTGTGCCAGCCCCACCCTCAGGCACGCTGAGCCAGAGAGGTGGCATATGCCTATAATACAGCACTGGGGAGACTGAAAACAAGAGGATTCCCTATGACTCTGAGCTGTGTAGTGAGACCCTGTACTAAACACATTAAAAAAAAAAAAGGACAGAGAGAGTATTAAAAAAAAAGTGTGACCAACCATAAGCACATAAATTTATTTTATCAATTAATATAAACTGAATTACTAACAAGGAAAAAGAAACTTTTTATTTGGATCACAAAGGAAAAATCTTCTGAAAGCAAAAGAAATACCTAAAGAAAGTGATTCAGAAGTACTAAAGAAAACGTATTCTGAGCCTAAGTAGAACTTGGGTAAAGCCATCAACTACTAGGGCAAAGGACACATTCACAATATACAATTTTAAAAGCTAGATTTTTTTATATAACAAACAATAGCAGCAATATTGAGAACAAAATTAGGTCCTCTACCACCAAAATTAGGTTATACCACCACATTGAGATTTCCAAACATTTTAAGAACTAAATATTGAAAGAATATTACCTTCATGTGATTCATCAGAGGATCTAAAAGATTGAAATGAATATTGCACTTTGGACAAGCTCTTGGAAAAGGTGCTCCATTTTTAGACTGATCCGATGAGGTATCTGCACCTAAAATAAATTTATAGTTAAAACTCATCATACTTTAACTTACATAGCCTTCAATTTTCAACAATATCCAAAACTTTGCAAAAATATTAGTAATTCCTTTTTTATAAGTCAGACTTCATATTCACCTTTTGATGGCATCACCTGGGGAGGTGTCTGGGTAGAAGATTTAACTGAAGGGAACACAGCCGAAGAATTTTTTCCAGAAATAATTTCATTGGGCTTAGGCTTTTTTGGATTAACACTGTTTACTTCAGAAGCAGGTCGTTTTGATGAACACGAACTTTCACTGATACCTAGAATGATTTAAATAGTGAGAAAATTAAAATGCCTCTCAGCTAAATTATAGATAACATAATTGAGTTATACCATATAAGCAATAGAAATATTTAAAGCCAACATGGATAAAGAAATAACATGAACACTTATCATACACTAGATGTATCTAAATAGTTTGTAAAACATTTTTACACAAAAATTGTAAATAGGCTTCAAATAAACAAATACAAATGCAGATATTATAATAAAAGCCAGATCAATGCATCCCACAAGCAAAAGAAAATAAAAGTTAAAACAGAAGATACTCTACATACAAATGAATTGTCTTTAACTTTAGATGCTTAAGCACATAGGATAGTATTTCAAAAATGACAGAAATAACTTTTTTCTTCCAAAACTTAACATCCTTAACATTTTTTATTAAATAACTTATGTTATTCCTCTCATCTAACAAACTGAAGAATGGTCTTCTCTTGGCTTTAGCCAATTTTATCCACTATGCACGAAGTGATACTTACTTGTTTATATGAAAGGAGATACAATGCAATGAGTTGTTTCATACTATATTCTCCAGAGTTTAATGGGTTCATTTAAAAAAATAAGTTGGGCTTATATAAAACAAAAAGTCTTTTCCATTTTATTAGGCCTTTGCATAAAGTTGTTTGTATATGGATCTTATTCCTAAAAATACTTTTCCATTTGAAAACAATTACCTAAAGCTAAAGGACTTTTAGCTTTATTTTGAGCATTAACAAAAGAATGGGGATACTTAAGCTATAAACCAAACCAGTCCTTTTTGAAAAATTAACACACAATGTACCTTGTAAAAAAAAAAAAAAGACTATAAAAATGCACATCACATATAACTTAATAACCCTAACTGTACACTAAAAGTAATAGCAAATATATTAAAAATATTCCAGGCATTTAAGTCAGACATAAGGAGTTCAAGTCCAAACCTCCTATCTCTCTAGTTATGTATTCTTAGCTTATTTCTCTGAATCTTAGTTTCCTTTTTAGGAAAGTTATCTCTTATTGTTCAGAACTTTTTTAGGGATACATAACATTTAAAGCATTCCAACAAAATATCACACAGAAAGTACTCAATAATTACAGCTATTGTCATTACTAGCAAATATTTATATCTTAATTTACATGGAAAAATTATTTCAATAAATTCACCTCTAAGTGCTTTAATAAAGGAAAACTCACCAGGGTTGTACTAGTCAACTGATTATACCATCTGACTATACTAGTCAGTGTCTCTGTTTCAACCTTTGAGACAACATGAAAATTATTTTACCCAGCTTTTAAAACATTTAATGACATGCAAATATACTACAGATACATAATAAAAGATTCTGTGCAATTATATTAGCATTTAGGTTACTTGCAAAACCAGTAAATTCTAGGATTTTGAACTAAGCAACTGATTATGTAACAGTCTAGATGGTAGAAACAGACTGTTTAAGACTATAAATTGAAATACTAAATAATCACTCTGCATTTCTTTTGTGAATTATGTATATTTGTTGTTAGGCTTGGGCAATTCCATACCCTCAAAAGAATTCTTTTTCTGCTAGTTAAAATCTAATTATTCTAAAAGATCAAACTCAACTCAATCCTCTCCAAACCCCCACAATCTGCATAAATAGCAGTCTATTAATCATGCTATCAATCATATAGCACATCATTATTCATAATTGTGATACATACATAACAACCATTTATTATTAAATTCTTGAAGCTTTATACATTCATTTTTAAAGCCAGATGTGGTGATACACACCTGTAACACTACCTACATGGGAAGCTGAGGCAGAAAATCTAGTTTGAGGCCAGTGTGAGCAACTTAGTGGGGGCCTGATTCAAAATTTAAAATTATATAAAGATGGATTTAGTCCGGAGGTAAAGTGCTTGCCTAGCATGCACCAGGTCCTTGGTTCAATATCCAGCACCAAAAGAATTAGAAAAATAAAATGAAAGAGGTCCAGCAAAATAGCTCAGCAGACTAAGGGCCTGCTTAGGCAAATGCAGGGACCGGGGTTCAATCCCTGGCACCACAGGCCAGGCTGACTCTGCCCTTGGGCCACACAGGCTGGGCGTGGTAGCACACATCTATAATTCCACTGCTGGAGAAGCTGAAACAAGAGGATCACTACAAGTCTGACCTTGTAATGAGACCCTGTACCAAATATATAAAAAAAAATTAATAAAGAAAAGAAAGAAAAATAATTGCAAATCATCCACTTACTGATGAGAATAAAGTTTCAATGTTCATTGTAGAAAACCTAGGAAAGGAGTCACTGTCCTTAGATCCAAAAAGTTTCAAGAATTCAGACGTTTTTTATGAATAAAACCCATGTGCTTTGTAAAACCAGATAAAGACAAATATGTTTTTTCCATTTCTTTTCATTCTTACATATTTCATTAATCTGATGTTTATTAAGTAACTGTCACCCCAAAGTGTGTACTAAAAGAAGTACTATTAAAATGGAAACATAGTCAAGCATGGTGCATCTCCAGACTCCTAGTACTCAGGAAGGTAACATAAGAGGATCACTGAGTTCAAGGCCAGCCTGTACTTTATAGTGAGGCCCTATCTCAAAAAATAAATGTATAAACAATAAATAGATAAATAAAATGGAAAAACAACTGAATCAGTACTATTGCTGTTTTAAAAAAATAGGAAAAGATTGTGGCAAATTCTCCACATTGCTCTGCTCAACAAACAATCTAAGAATTAAAAAAAAAATCATGTATCTCTCTCTTAGGCCAAATATTTTCAATACACACAAATAGCTAGCATATATAACATTTCTGCTTCGTTATAAGGAAATTTCAACTTGATAATATTTTTTGCAGCATACTAATGTATTTTAGGTTTAATGAAGAACTTTATCACAGTGTTATACACACAAACTTTACATCTTCAATAAGTAAATTTCATTACTCAAAGGCACTTACTGAGTATTTACTACTTATAAATCCCTACACAAAAAAATCACTTTTAAAAATTATACTTAACTATCATACTGAAATCAATATTGGAATAGACTACAAACTTAACTAAGATACCAACTATAGTCAGGTTATGTAGACTTTTTTTTTTTTTTTTTTTTTAAATAAAACAAGGTCTTGCTATGAAGATATAGGATGGCCTTTTGTTTCCTAGGTGGGCCTCAAATTCACAGAGGTCCTCCTGCCTCAGCCTCCCTAGTGCTGGGATTATAGGCATGCACCACCATACCCAGTGGAAAAAAAATTTAATAGAGTACTTAGAATATCAAAGGACTTCTCTCAGAAATTAAGACCTCTTGTTTTTTGAGTGTATCTAAGTGAGAATGAACTCAAAGCCATTTATCCAAAGATATATATATATATATATATATATATATATATATATTTATTTATTTATTTATTTATTTATTTATTTATATAAAATTACCCCAAAAAAGGCATTTAAAAGTTATTATCACCAGTTCATGACACAGGGTATGGGCTTCAAAACAGAAAGTCATCTCCATATTCATCTATTTTCTTTTGGTATTTTTAGAGAAAAGAAATAAAACCTACCTGTTACAGAAACTGTTGGTCCCCTTTGGTAATGTGATAATCCTGTATCCTGGGTCAAATCAAACAGTAACTCTGAAGAATTATTAGATACAGCTTGTGATGGGTTCGTTATACAACCCTGTTAAAATATTTTAAAGAAAAGATATATCTGTTCAACTAGTTATAATTATCTTGCTCAATAAAATTTTATAAAGGCAAATTCAACTGTATACCAATAATTCCAAGGATAATTATGATGATTCAATTATTAACTACTAATTTGTAAAACCAATCTACTAAAGTTGAAAGCAAGCTAATGTAACTGCTTTATTCCTCACTAGCTAATTATAACTAGCCTAGTTTAGGGGCAAATTCTGGTACAACATTTTCAACACAAAAAAACATAAACTCCCTTTCTATCAGTAAGATTGATGTATACTGTACAGTGATTCTAACAATAGTATTACCATCAAGGAATAGTGTAACAAGACTTCAGAAGAAAAAAAGGTTTCCCCAACCTAAGAAATCTCCCTCTAGACTTACCCCTCCCTCTAGCTGCTGTCCTTTGTTCTAATACTGATAAAATCAGTAACTTTTGTCCCTGCACAGAAGTTTTATAACCTCCTTTGCTTCAAACAACCTGTAATGCCCAAGCAGGGCCATGAAAATATGCTAAGCTGCAAAGCTGTCAGAGCTTGACAAGCTTCCTGTTTTCTTTCTCCTCCTGCAAACCTGCTTCCCCACCCATGAGTTTCATGTCTTTATTTAAAGAGATCAACTCCCTCAACAACATATGTAAAACTACAGCCCTTCCTTAGTTCAGGGCTCAGCCCTTTGGACACCAGTCTTCTCTGAGTCCATGTACCTCTACAAGAAATAATGTTTCACGCCTCATCTCTTAAAATCTGCAATACTGCCTGGGGATTATGAAGGGAGTGGAGATGGCAGGCATCCTGGCTCCTTTGCCTGCAGGTGCAAGTGGTCTACTGGGGAGACTCCAAGACCTCCAGTGCCACTGGGTAAGACTTAAACTCAGCAAAACAGCTCTTTTGCAGCCACAATGTACCCCTAATCAGCACAGCAAAACTGGAAAGGATACAGGATAAGTGTGGAACAGCATGGTACAGGACAATAATAAGGTTATGGGGCCCAACGTAGTACCCAGCCCACAAGGGTGGAAAGGGGAGCTTGACGACCTCCCAGAATGTACCAAGTAGTCTGACTTGGACTGAGTCAGACTAAACCTATAGCCCAAAGTCAGAATCACTGGAGTGGCCCACAATAATAGCTCCGCACAAGAGGTATGCCCAATAGTCAGACCCAGGAAAGTCTGGATAAAACCTAAAGCCAACCTAGAAAAGGAACCTGGGATGGGGGAGGTATATGATTGTGTATGAATGAGCAGAATTAAATGAGTGAGGCTGCAAGTCTCAGTGCAGAGTATACATGCTGGACAGGTATGGGGCCAACCAGAACTTGTAGCAATCAGCATAGATAAGTTACAGGATCTAAGTTGGGACTTATACAAGCCTCTGACTGCAAAGCAGCTCCTGAAAACTCGTGTGAGGGGGATGGTCTAATCAGTCTAAGGCAAAATGATTCAGTGATGGACTGGGGAGATAGCGCAGCAACTTAAGCACCTGCCTGGCAAGTGCAATGTCCTGAGTTCAATCCACAGTACCACCAAAAAAAAAAAAAAAAAAATGCTCAGTGATTTATGCTACAACAAAGAACAAATGGGAGGAAAAGCACTGAAATGTTAGAATGCATGTGAAAGAGTGACCTTATCCTGTTAAAAAAAAAAAAATTATAAAGTCTGAAAAAGATGTTCAAAATCTTTCATTTCCCCAAAGACCAAAGAGGGAATCAACAGGGGCTCAATCCCAATCTTCCTTGAAGGAAATTCCCCCAGGGCAAGAGAAAATCAGGTGCAAAAAAACATAGCTAATTGGCAAATTTACTTTTGGCTTCTAATTTAATTTTGTATTAGTTTGATTAATATGCTTAAAACAATTCTTGTGCATTATAACTACTTAAATTGCTCTTTTGTTGTCTAATGGTTTAAGATAAAAAATACTGATAGAAGGAATACTTGGAAGTCTGTTGGTAGTTAATCAAGTTTAAAATGTAACAATCTGAGATCAAAATAAAATAGTTTTAAAAAAGAAAAGGAGACTGGGGAGATGGCTCAGTGGAATAAGTGCTTCCCTAGCAAGCACAAGGGCCTAAGTTCAATCCCTGGTTCCATCGAAAAAAAAAAGAACACATTTAAATCCAAATGGCTGCAGCCAAGCCAGTTATGAAGTTTATAATCATTATGGTTTATGTCTAGTTGTCCCCCCAAAGCTGCATGTAGTCATGGGGTGGGGACTTCTAGAGTTTGTGATTAACTCATGATCCACTGGAATTATATGTGATCCAAGGCTAGGATTATTGGTGTGAGTACTTCCTCCAACCTAGGGCAGAAAGCCTGAATGTAATATAACAGACAGAGAGACAGACTTTTTTTTGAGTACCAATTGCTCTTTGTTGCATTAATTTTGTTCCACCGCCATGAACTGATGCTCTCTGCCATGTGCCATTCTGCCTCGGAGCCAACCAAGTATGGACTAAAACCCGCAGTAACTGTGACCTAAATAGACCTTTCCTTCCTTCATTTTGGGTGTTGAGTATTTGTCCCATCAACAAGAAAAGAGTAACTAAGTCAGAATTTGGTACCAGAGAAGTGGGGTCATTGCTGTGACTAAACCTGACCATGTGGATTACAAGCTTTTGGGACTGCCTTATGGGAAGATAGGAAAAGTTCAGAGATGTCACCTACAAGAGGAGTGCTGAGAACAGCTTTGGCTGCTCTGTTTGGGAGATTCTGGTCAGAGCTCAGAAGACCAAAAGGCTGTTAGAAAACCAGCCTATAAAGACCAGGTTAGGGAAGTTTCTGCTAGGAGGAAGGACTGCATTCGTTGTTGGACTCCTGATGCTATGGTTTGGCCAAAAGACTACTGAATTTTGCTCATGTCCAGAAACTTTGCCTAAGACTGAGTTTAAGCATGGCGGACTGATTAATCTTTCAAAAGATATTTCAAAGCAGCCAAATATTGGGGCAGTGGCCTGGTTGTTGCTGGGGGCTTTTAGCCAGATTTATGCTGAGAATGAAGAGCAAGGAGCCCAAAAGGATGGTTCAAAACGTTGTGAGTTTGGCCAGAAAGGAAGCTCCAATAAAGCTGTGAACTGCAAAGTTGGAGCTGAGAGGATCTTCATTGCCCAGAAGGAACAAGAGAATGGAAAGGATGGCCTGAGGGCATCACAGGAGGAGGGAAGTCTCCACCCTGTGCAGCCTCAGAATAGTCAGGGCCTTTGCCTTGAAAGCTGCAGAGTCCCACATTCCAGAATGGCAACTGTGGCCACAGCACATTCCAGAATGGTGCCGGCATGGAGAATTTGTTCCTGGGAATCAGGGTCAGAGTCTCAGGCATCCAGGCACTCAACCCCTACAACTAAGAGAGAAGGAAGCCTGCCTACTGTTCCAGCTGGCAGCAGACCTTGGCATGATTCACATGGCGCTGGTTTTAGGCACTGCAGAATGCAGGAGCTCTGAGGTTAAAAAGGCTTCCATCTTGATTTCAGAAGAAGGCTTGAGAGGGCAGTGCGTGAAGCTGTGGGAGAGAAGCCTATTCAGTGGAAACCCCAGAAGTTTGGAAAAGCCAGGAACGTGGATCATCTAAGGGAAACTGCAAAGAAGCAGCAAAACAGGCCTGAGAAAGAAACCATGGGAGATACCACCACCATGTAGGAGCCACATAGGGTCTTTGGAGCTCACAACTCAGTGCAAACCGAGTTCCAATTGGAACTATGGGATTTAATGTTTGCCCTGCTGGATTTTGGATTTATGTTGGTCCTAGTGTTTTGTATTCCCATTATTTGCAACTTTGGGTTGGTAATGTTTACCTTGTGCCTTTGAATGTTGGATATGTTTAACTTTTCTTTTGTACAGGAGCTCACAGCTAAGAATTTGCCTTAGATCTTGGAGGAGACTTGGGACTTGACTTTTCAGTCATGATGAAACTGTTGGGACTTCAGCAACTCTTAGAGATGGACTAAAGTGTCTTTTGCACAAAAGGTTGTGAATGAGACTTTGGGGGTCCGTGGGTAGAATGTTAACGGTTTATGTCTAGTTGTCCCCCCAAAGCCTCATGTAGTCATGGGGTGGGGACTTCTAGAGTTTGTGATTAACTCATGATCCACTGAGATTATGTGTGATCCAAGGCTAGGACTATGGGACTTAGTACTGCTGGGATTATGAGTGTGAATACTTCCTCCAGCCTAGGGCAGTAGGCCTGAACGTAATATGACAGAGACACTGACTTTTTTTTGAGTATGGATTGCTCTTTGTTACATTGTTGCTGTTCTGCCACCATGAACTGATGCTCTCTGCCATGTGCAATTCTGCCTTGGAGTCAACCAAGTATGGACTGAAGCCTGCAGTAACTGTGAGCTAAATAAACCTTTCCTTCCTTCATTTTGAGTGTTGGGTATCTGTCCCAGCAAGGAGAGAAGAGTAACTAAGACAATAATAAATGGAAAAGAAAATATTAAAAGACTTTAAATATAAAAGACATACTTTTGACATGAAAGGATATGTAAAAAACTTTTATCCTGTTAAAATGATAGAGAGATGACAATATACAAAGTTCACATATGCCCCCCCAAAAAGCTTATAGAGTAGTTTATCAAAAAATGTGCAATTTCATTATTGGTTTGGGAGAGTGCAGGCTGTCCCTTCTAAAAGCACCTTGTTACTCAAAAGGAACTAGGGAAAAGGGAAGGATAATCAGTCACTCCTGCCTAGGTCTCAGCAATCCTCTTCATTTCACTTGGTCTTTAACAACCAAAGAAAAACTAAATATATCTATTGGCTTTGATTAAAGAAACATTTGTTATTACAGATATGATACTTTTATATGGTAGTAAGTGTACATGTGGTCATTAACACATTTAAAATTCTTTGTAAAATTAACTGGCCTTTCTTTGATGTTTGATGGCCAGCTAAGGGGACAACCAATAAAAAAAACAATTAGGCACATATATAAGGTAGTGACCAGGGCCAGAGGACAGCCAGGTCATCTACATCAACTCACAGCTGAGAATAGTCCAGACCTAACCTATACAGCTACAACCCTGCCTGGGAAAAATAGGTATAGCCTAAGCCAAACCTAAAACAAAAGACACAAAGAAATGAGCCCTGCTGGGAGCCACAAGGATGAAAGAAAGCACTGCATACAGCTAACATTAAGGAGTGCCTTGCCCAGCTGGGGAGACATCAAAGAATAAGCTCAAGTGACAGTTGGTAATAGAGGAAGTGCACCACTGCCATGAAGCTGAAAGAGCATGCACTGAAGAGCCTAAATGTTGAAGAGAAAACAGTGCTGGAAGACACTGAGCAGCTCAAGGCCAAAGTCAAAGAAGCCTGCAAGAGTGAGCAGAACAGAAGTTAGCTTGCCAGCTACAGCTAGCCCAGGAAACTTCCCAAAAGCAAGTACAGAGAACACACATGAATATGCCTGAATGCCTGTGTGACAAGGCAGAAGCAACTTGGAGAGTGACTGAAGAGGCCAAGGAGGATCAAGAACATGCTGAGTGTGAAGCAATGCAGTCTCACAGCAAAGTAACAACAGCTAAAGCAGCTGCCAGAGGAACCAATACAGGCTAAGGCTAAGGTCTAGGTCCCAAGAAGAAGCTGTGCAAGAAAGCCAAACAGGAGGTAACACAGAGGGAACAGGCAGAACAAACATTCTTGAAGCAAAAACAAGCAGCTGGTACAGAGATAGAGAACCACAAAAAGCTTAGAGAACAGACACTACAACAGAAGGTCCAGGAGGAACAAGAGCAAATGGCAGAGATAGAAGCCACACTAGAAAAAAATAGCAGCAGCTAGCCAAGGCACATGCTGAGGCCAAGGTACAGGCACAGCCAGAGACACAGAATGGCAATGGTGAATTCAAGAGTAGGTGGCATGGTGGAAAGAGACAACAATGAACACACAACAGCAGAAACATAAAATCCAGAAAGAGCTAGCTCACCTCCAATAGAGCTCGGAGGCAGAAATCCATGTCAAGACTCAGCAGGTAGAAGCAACTGAAGAGCAGACTGAATATCAAAGAGAAGATCCACATGGTATACCTACAGCTGGTGATCCAGTCATGAACATAAAACAGCTCACCTTAACTGTGCACCATCCCTCAGAGGGGGGAAAGAGCCCCCCTTCTGGGAAGCTGACCATAAAAAAAACATTTTGAAAAATTAAAAAGGCCCTAATTCAGGCCCCAGTCTTAGGTCTGTTACATATAGCTAAGCCTGTCTTTTTGTATGTCCACAAATGAAAGAAAATTATCATAGGAGCCCTAACTCAGGTTGTGAGATCTTGATATCACACTGTGACACACTTGTTAAAACACCTAAATTTTGTGACCTTAGAATAGCCTCCAAGCTTCAGGACTCTTGCTATCACTGACTTGCTGACCCAGGAGGCTGACAAGCTGACTTTGGGACAACAACTAACCATTCAAATGTCACAGTTACAGCCTTAACAGACCAGAAAAGGCATCACTAGATGCCAAATCCAAAGATAACTAATATCAGATCCTGTTCTGTAAAAATTCCTGCATAACTCTATAGAATCAGTTAAGTACTCTTAACCCAGCTACCACAGACAAAGTTATTCTCCAACCAAGGAGATCTCACAGATTACCCCCTGGAGGACCCAGATGTTGAATATGTTACAGATGAAAATAGGTCTGTACTAGAAGGGGTCCTTCAGGCAAGGCATGCAACTGTAACACTGGAATATGTGATGAAAGCTCAATCTCCTCTACTGGAACTTCAGTCCCAAAGACAGAGCTAACAGCTGACAAGGGCTCTTTCTCTAGACAAAAAAAAAAAAAAACAGCTAACAACTATACTGACTCAAAATGTCTTTACTACACTATTTTTTCACAGAGCTATACATATTCACAAGAGCTATACATAAGGAAAGAGGGCAATTAACTGCTGGGGAACAAAAATAAAGTCCAAAACCATTCTTTTACAACTCCTAGAGGGTGTATGGGGGCTCCAACAGACTAGAACATTAAAATCCAAAGAAAACCAAAAGGAAGGGAAGCAAAACAAGTTACTATGACAGCCCCCAACCCAAAAGAGGGGTGATGGTCATGCCCTCATCCCAGAGCCTCTTCTCCCAGAAACCCCAAGCTACATTCCAGATAAAAAAATTAAGATTAAAAAAAAAGTCAGCCCAGGAATCTAGAAATTATATCAAGATGAGATCCAGGGAGATAGCTCAGCGGCAAAGTGCCTGCCTGGCAAGTGGAAGTTTGATCACTGGTATCACAAAATCACTCAATCAATCAATCAATCAATCAATCAATCTCTGATCTGGCAAGAGAACTGGCCAGGAAGATTAGCCATCCCTAAAAGGATTACTCTCAGGTTTGTAAGACAATGCCATCAAAGATCTCACATGGGATAAGTGGAGCTTGAGGTACTTACTAGGACATCATCTCTATACACTGGTGAGCAATGACTATAATCTATGCTCAAAACAATCTGAGACAAAACTCACTCAGTCCCTAGGTATCAGGATTGGGCACTATCCCTCGTAAAAAGTTGCTTTAGGGCTGGGGAGATAGTACGGTGGTCTAAGCACCTGCCTGGCAAGCACAAGGACCCAATCTCTGGTACCACATATTGTACTGGCCCCAAAACCCCAGGTGCACTGTGCTGGCCACTGAAACCAAGCATGGTGACACATTCCTGTAATCCCAGCACTAGGGAGGCTGAGATAAAAGGATCGCTGTAAGTCTGAGCTGTATAGCAAAACCCTGTATCAAGTAAATAAATAAATAAAACTTTTCAATAAAATTTGCTTATAGACTTCACTGAACTGTCCTGAGCAGGAAACTACTGATAACTATTGGTGCTTGTCTCTACCTTCTAAGGATGGGTTGAGGTCTTTCCCATCTACACAAGAGAGGCAAAGATAACATTAAGAGGTATCATCTTAAGATTTGGGACTACCTCTGACCTTGGAGTCTGACAATGTACTAGCACTCATGCCAGGGATTCACATGGATGTTAAAAATAAAATAAGAACTACACTCAGCCTACCAGTCAAAAGAGCTCCAGGAAAGTGAAACACATGAACTAGACATTCAAACAAAATATTACCAAAAAACTCACTTGAGAAGGGATAAAGGCCTGCCTGGTCCTCCTCTAAGTCAGGTATTTCCCCACAAACAAAGTGGGTATTCCCTTATCAGCCATCCCCAACTATAGGTCAGATCAAGGGTGATCTCCATGGGAAATGGGAGAAATCATCCATGAAGACAGATACAGACTTTGAAAATAACTGCAAGATATCCATGGACAGACACAATAAAGTGTGTCTATAACTCCTACAGACCAAATAAACACCTTCAAGTTCAGGGATTTCAAAATCTAACCTCCCTGTGGCCCATATAGGTTGGGCCATATGATATAATCTTAATCTACTCCTACTGCTGCTAAAGCTACAAAAACTGTGCTGGATTCCAACAGTCAGCTGAAACTGCCAGCCCAAGACAATTGGATCAACCAACAGGATCCAGATCATCTTGAATCAGCTGATCCAACAACAATACACAGCCACCACCAGAAACAGCAACCTTAGTCACCCAGGAAGCTGACCAGTCAATGCACAAGTGAAGCATAAAGATCAACATAGTTACAATGACGACATAAATTTCTTTTCCTTTTGTTGTAATTCTTCCTCTACCCCAAAGAATCCAATCTCCCATAACCGGGTAAATACAGATGATAAAGACACTCTCCATTAAAACTCCTTTATAGAAAGCATCAAAGGGTAAATAAGGCAGAACTTGAAAATTACATTTCCCCAACCTAAAAAATCTCCCTCTAGACTTACCCCTCTCTCCAGCTGCTGTCCTTTGTTCTAATACTGATAAAATCAGTAACTTTTGTCCCTATACAAAAGTTTTATAACTTCCTGTGCTAATATCCTGTTATGCCCTAGCAGGTTCACCAAGATATGCTAAGTTGCAAAACTATCAGCACTTGACAAGCTGCCTGTTTTCTTTCTTCTCCTGCAAACCTGCTTCCCCACCCACAAGTTTCATGTCTTTAAAGAGATCAATTCCCTCAACAAATATAAAACTAGAGCCCTTCCTTAGTTCAGGGGTCAGCCCTTTGAACACAAGTCCTCTACATCCATGTACACCTATAATAAATCCTCCTGTTTCACTCAAGGTCTCTCCAGTCTCTAATTCTGCAACAATAGAAGTCAGCAAAATTTGGGAGCATAAACAGAACAATAGAGAATATATAGACATGACTACAAAAAGTAAAAACCCATTCATATTAAAATCCCAATCTAAAATACTAAGGTCAAAAACTAAAATATTAAGGCCAACAAATCTAAAATATCAAAGCCAAGTAATCAATCTACAATACTGTGTATCAGTACTAATGAATACAGCACAATATGAATTTCAGAACCATCTGTTTTCTGGAGAAGTTTTTGTAAGCTATGAATCAGAAAGGGAACAAATGGGCTGGGCTCTTTGATCTCCCAATGGTCGCACCGAGAGGTGCGCTGGTCTAGAAATTTTCAGCCCTTCCATCAGGGAAAAAGGTGATCCAAGCTAGCAGAGAAGTTTCAAGAAAGCAATAAAAATGTAAGATGAATCAAAGCAGTGGTTCAGAAAAATCAAATACATTATAAAAAAGGAACAAGTTGTAAGTAAGCATACACATATATTTAGTATAATTATGAAAAGCTTACCTAATTTGGTTATATATATAGTAATAGTATTTATTAAATATATGTATACATATACTCTCTAATACTCCTAATAAAAGACAATCTTGGGGAGAAAAAATGCTTAAAGTGACTTCTGAATTATTCTATGTATCTTGATATACAGCAAGCATGTAAGTCAAAAAGAAAAAATGGTACTTAAAGTGAAAAATGGCCAAAAAATACGACAATTAAAAAGCAAAATATGAATGATATAAACCAAACACTTTGTTTCCAACTTACAAAAAAGTACAAATAAAAACAATAGTGATGTTTACTAAACTGGCATTGTTTTAAAAATATTTACTAAAAAATGAAGTCATTACTCCTAAAAGTGTTAACGGTCATGAAAGTTAAATAATAACTACAGGAAATGCAAGCAGACTGGCAATAACTGCAAAGTAAGAATGTAAATAGGCTCTTATGAAAGATGAAAGGAAACTGGTAAAATTCTAATAAGGACTACAGACTAATTAGTGGTAACTACCTAGTTATGCTAAGGTATATGGCTTACAGGAAGCTGGGTGAGAGGAATGCAGGAACACTGTACTATCTTTCTGTAAGACTAGGGGAACTACCCACTCAGGGCCCCCCTCCTGTCTCTCTCTGGAACAGGAGCTTTTTTCTCTCAATAAATCTATTCTGCTCATAACCTCCATTTGTTCCTAAAATTCATTCTTCCATTTTAGAGAACACAAACTCCTTCAGGTCAGGTCGGGAGATCATTTTTGCCTATGTCATTTGGAGGTTCCCTATGTCATTTGGAGATCATCCAATCGAGATCAGTTTTTCCCTGTATCCTTTGAAGGCTTCCACCAAGATCACTGGATGGAGAAGCATCCACCTGCTCTGGAAAGGGCTACTCAGGGACGCCTGGGTGGAGAAATCAATTAAAAAAAAAAAGGTGGAGATGCCCAAAAAGGTAATTTCTATTGAATTCCAGGTTATCTCACAGCCAAAGTCTCTTACTCCTTTAGAGTGTGTCATTAGGCACCGGAAGATGTTCGATCCTTACATGCTGAAGAAGAGCTGTTTATCCAAATGGAATGCAGATGAAAGTATCATTATGCTATTTTATAACTAAAAAGATGATATAAAAAATGGTAAAAATGTGTTATGTTCAGATTTTGCTTGCATTAAGGTTATTGTTATCGTTTTAAAATGTAGATGTGAGCGATAGAAGAACCAGGCAGTTCACACCATTACTGAAATTAAGGCTTACCCTATTTGCTTTTCTAAAGGGTGGGCTTGTAAAACAGCTGTAATCTGGCCCTCTACAGGGCTACACCCATTCTTAGCTGAATTTATATAAGCTCCTCTATAAGACTAATACTAGTTTGAAGAAAGTTAAAATTAAGAAGTAAGGGCCAGTCAGATAGCTTAGCAGATTAAAGTACCTGCTTAGGCAGAGTGTAGCAGCTGGGGTTCAATCCCATGCATGCCCTGCCGGTCCCGCCCCTGGGGTGTACTAAGATGGCGACTGAGACTGGGCATAGTAGTGCATGCCTGCAATCCCAGTGCTTGAGAGGCTGAAAACAGGAGAATCACTATGAGTCTGATCTACATAATGAGACCCTGTAAACTCTGTAGGCCCTGTACTAAATATGTGGAAAAAAAGCAAAATAAAATATTTAATAAAATTAAGAAGCAACAATAGCTGAACATAATGGTGCGGGTCTGTAATTCCAGAATTTAGAAGGCTGAGGCTTGCTGACAAGGTGAGGTAGAGACCAGCCTGGCAAACAAAGTATATTCAAATTCAGTGTGCATGACATGTTGACCCAGTCCAAACAATAAAAACAAAAAAGTAAAGATAATATTTACTACTGGCACAGCAGAAGTTATACTTTTAGCAGTTTGCATAAATACCTTAACACCTTTCAAAGTCTTTAAAATGTTATTCTGGGGCCGGGAAGATAGCTCAGTAAAATAAGCACTTGCCTGGCAACCTGAGTTCAATCTCTGGTACCACAAAAATAAATAAATAAATAAGTAAATAAATAAATAAATAAATAAATGGAGAGAGAAAAAAGTGACTTTAAAATAAAGGTTATTCCAAAAAAAAAAAATAATAATAATAATTAAAATTTAGGGGTTGGGGAGTTGGCTCAGTAGAATAAGTGCTTCCCTGGCAAGTGCAAGGGTCTGAGTTCAATCCCTGGTTCCGCCAAAAAAATAAATAAATAAATAAATAAATAAATAAATAAAATTAAAATAAAGGTTATTCTGATCCAATTATTAATATTCATGGTAAAAAATGAAAATTTAGTAAAAAATGATTCATAATAGCAAAAAAATTGTAACCTATACCCATAATACAGAGATGGATAAGCACAGTATTACACAACTATTAATAACAAGTTTTTTAACTGGGCATGGTAGTACACATCTCTGAAGCAGAAAAACTTTCCTGAGTTTGAGATCAGCCTTAGATCCACAGTGAGTTCAAAGCAACCTGAACTATCTCAACAACAAACAAATTTATTTTAAAAATCAGGCTTTTTGTTTTAGAAATATCCAATGGGGCTGGTGAGATAGCTCAGCACACTAAAGCGCCTGCTTAGACAAGGTTAGACAAGCATAGGGACCTTGGAGTGGTGCCAAATCAGTCCTGCCCCCTGAGAAGGCTGAGCCAGCCAGAGTCTGGGCATAGTGGTGCACCCCTATAATCCCAGCTCTGGAGAGGATGAAAACAGGAGGATCACTATGAGTTGGACCTATATAGTTAGACCCCAACAACAACCAAATACATTTAAAAAAATCAAAACTCAAAAACCCATAGAAATATCCAATGACATGTTCTGAGCAGAATGTTCAGTGAAAACAGAGAAATTAGTATTTACAGTATGATCCTGATTGGTACATGCCTGTTTTCTAAATTTTCCTCCCAAAATATATATTATTTTATAATAAAAACATAAGGGTTTTTCTTTTAAGCTTATAAATTAGGGATAATCAAGTTTTTAAAATTTTGATGTTACTTTTCTATTGACAAGAAATTACAAGAAGTCATAATAAGATGTGAGCATTTGAGATTTAACATGTAGGATGAAGAAAAGATCAGGAATGACATAAGACCCAGCCAGACATGGCGATACATGCCTGTAATTCCAGAGTTTTGCAGGCTGAGGGAGGAGGATCACTTTAAGTTTGAGCCTAATATAGGCTACATAATGAGTTCAAGGCCAGCCTAAATTACATAGTATAACCTTGTCTCAAAAACAAAACCCAAATAAATAATAATGCCATATTGACACAATGACTTTACTACAACAAAACACAATCTTAGTTCAAGGTAAATATTTTCTTGAATATTTGTACTTTAAAAATATAGAAAATATACATTGCAGTTTCTAAAGTAGCTCCATTACAGAAGCATAATAAGGTTAATACTGTTAAAAAAAAAACTTTTCTAGGAAACTCTGGATAGTTAATTACCACAATTTTAGATGGCTGCTAATTCATTATTCAACAAATAACTAGCTGATATAATTCTACAATAAGGAAATTTTAATGCCTTTCAAACAGCATATAAAGATTAAATACAGTTAGGATAGATAGCTCCAATTAAAATGCTTTGATTTAAAAACTATGCCTACAAAAAAAAAAAAATACTCAGAGTAAGAAAATGCTCTAGTGTCTAACTTTTATAATACCACAGATAGTACCTGAATCTCTTAGATGCTATCTGTCACTTTTTTTTTAGAGAGAGACAGGATCTCACTATGTATTTCAGGCTGCTGTTGAGCTCACTATGTAGTCCGTGCTGACCTCAAACTCAGTGATCCTCTTGCCTCAGCCTCCTGAATGCTGCAACTACAGGCATGTGCCACCACATCTGGATTTCTCAATTTATTAGTACCTAAGGTTAGATGTGGTTAAAGAACACTCCCAATATAAAAATAACTTTATTGATGGAGCTTAAATTAGAATCTAGGAATTATAAAACCCATGTGCTCAGGCTAGATCACACTGACTTTATAAGAAATATAAATTCCAACCCAATCTACTTGAAAGACATTCCATTAAAAAAATACTCACAGAGAACATGACATAAAATGGAAAACAACTGTATTTATTCAAGTCAGTGGCATTTAAAATTCAGCAGAAAAAATCTCTCAAGTAAGATTTTTCCATTCACTACAGTTACTACTCTGTCATTCTTAACTGTACACAACAGATTACCAGGAATTTTTTAAAACTATCTTCACCAGGCCCCACCCAAATCAACCAGATAAAATGTGCTTTTACTAAAAGAAGTTCAGGACTGGGAAACTCCAATTAAAATGCTATGACTTAAAAACTAAGCCCACAAAAAACAACAACAACAATTAAAAAAAAACCTCAGAGTAAGAAAATGCTCTAGTATCTAACTTTTATAATACCAAAGATTCTACCCCTTGCTTTTGTTATTTTCCCCTCTAAGTCTAATGTTGGAAATATTTTTAGACATCAAATTACATTAAATAATCAAGTTTTAGGGCCTGGGAAGACAGCTCAGTAGAATAAGTACTTGCTTGGCAAGCACAGGGTCCTGAGTTCAATCCCTGGTACTGTAAAAAATAAAAAATAAATAATAATAATAAATAAATAATCAAGATTTTAGGTTCCCCTAAATGCCAAACAGCATATGATAAGTATAAGAAGCCCCAAAGTTAATTTTAATTGAATTATTATCCTACAATTTTTACATTCTGAGTAGCTTTCCACCTCACTGGAAGAACACTCATTATATTTTCAAAATGTTACAAAATAATAGCTATGTAGAATCACACATGATCCAATATACTCCTCTGTTCACTTTGTTCTAATTTTTCAATAATACTTTTAAAAAATGTACTACTGTTTTTCAAAGCCAGTGGTACCAAACATTTTGCCTTCAAGTTGACCCTTTTGCACATTTAAAAATTATTGAACCCAAAGAGAGTTTTTGTTATGTTAGTTATATCTATTTATACTACAGTAATAGTTAAAAAGAAAATTTTGAAATATTTACTAGTTCATTTTTAAATAATAAACCCATTAAAGATTAACATAAACACTTTTATTAAAAAGTAGCCTTCAAACACATACACACACAAAAAAAAAATTGTGAAGAGAGGCACGGTTTTACATTTTGATACTATACCAAAACTCAACAGTTGAAACGTTTTTTTTAAAGGTCTATCACAGTGTGGATTCTAAAAATACATTCCAGATTTTTTTTGTACCCTTGTTCCTACAAAATGACCAGTCTTTACCCATGTACCCTTTTATAACATATACATTAGTAACTAGAAAATACTGGTTTCACTGAATAATGTAGATCTTTGAAATGTTCACAGAGTTCATCACACAGTATCAAAAAGTCTTACTTTTCAAGTACAAACCACCCATCAACCGGGTCAAATATTGAGAAGCTGTGGCAATCAGCATCACATTTAAGTTTTCCAAAATTCTAACTTTCGCCTTGAAAACAGAAATTTTATCACTAGTAAGACTACTACTATCAATTGTTCTCCTTGAAGTGGCAGGTGCATTTCGTCCACTTTTTAGGAAATGTTTGCCAAATATTCAAGACTAAATAACTTTGTATAGCAGAAAGACTATCATCCCCACCTCTTGGTAGTCATATCCTCTGTGGCAGCCTTCTTTGATTATGGGTAGAACTTCTCACTAGCTTCTCAGCAACAGAATACAGCAAAGGTGAGAGGATATATATGATTTTGTACATGTAATTATGTTACCTAAGATTATAATGACATTTTGTAAAAGATTCTCACTTGCTACCTCTGACAAAACAAGGTGCCATGTTAGGAAGACCCACTTCATAGTGAGACTCTCAGTCTGACAACCCCTAAAGACTTGAATGCTACCAAAAGCCATGCAAACTCAGAAGCAGATACTTCCCCATAGAACTTCAGATGACAGCATAACTTAAGAAACCACATCTTGTATGTAGCCTGTGATATCTTAAAGGAGAAAATCAAGCCAACCATGATGATGCCTGAACACAGAAAATATAAGATTGTGAGATAATAAGCGTGCATTTTTAGAGTCATTTATGTTTATGTTAGTACTGACATAAAGAAATAAATAACAAATCATGGTTTGTCAATCAAGTAAAATTGGTGTGGGTTGTTGCTCTTGTTTTGTTCTTGTTTTTGTTTTTTAAAAGCAGGTAGTTTAGCTCACAAATTGAATCATACAAGTGCTTTTCTTCCAAAAATTCATCACAATTATGATAGAAGGGTCTTATGTATACTACCCACTTCATCACATAAAATATTGAAGACTTATTCAACAGTAGAGTTAACAACATGAGCAACATGAATTGATGTTTAATATATTTTAAAACTTCATGGAATGAGCATAGTTGGAACATTTTTAACTATAAGCTCACAACAGATGACTAATAAAAGCTATCACTTGGTGCCACCATTTGATTCACAGCAAGGCACCAGCAGCTCTCTTACCATTGCTCTGTATCAACAATGCAAATGTCCACACAGGGAAAATCAGACAATTATAATGATAATAGTACTGATCCGCAAAACCCAGAAGTCTGGGAGCCCCAGTGGTGTAGCCCATCCCTTGAGAAATTCTTAACCAAGGAAAGCTTTACCTTTAAAACACATACATTCATACACAACATTTGTAAGTACACCTTCATATTCATCTAATCTCTGGTTTAGTTTAGTTTGAAATCCCAGATCCAACATCTGCAAGTTATCTGAAGAAAATCATTTAACCTCTATAACTTTCTTCAATTATAAAATGGAAATAATAGTACCTACTTCATAGGGTTGAGAATTAAATGAGATTATTTATATATAGCATTTAACACAATAAATGATAATTATTGCCATTATCTCAAACTTTTCATTACCGTTTTTTAAGCTAGGCTATGAAGACATATTTTCAAAGTAAAGTCATGACTACCTCTCAATTATTTTCCCAATTAAGTATACCAAGCCAGACCCAGGTGTGCAGTGCACAGCTGTAATACCAGCACTTGGAAGGTCTAGTTCAAGGCCACCCTTGGCTTCATAGTAAGTCCAAGGACAGGCTAAACTATATATTAAGTCCTGTATCCATAAATAAATAAATAAATAAATAAAATCGAAAAACAC
This sequence comes from Ctenomys sociabilis, assembly GCA_004027165.1. Taxonomy (NCBI): domain Eukaryota; kingdom Metazoa; phylum Chordata; class Mammalia; order Rodentia; family Ctenomyidae; genus Ctenomys; species Ctenomys sociabilis. The sequence continues at coordinate 35,053 of PVKA01006904.1, forward strand.
TTGGCTGAGTTAGCAATTTTATATTTTTGCTATTATGTAACAGTCACTGATAACACTTTTTTTTTCCAATTTGGTACAAAGAATCAAACTCAAGGCCTTGTGCTTGTCAGGTAGGCACTGTGCCACTGAGCTATATTCCTGGCCTTTTTATTCATGTTTTGACAGCATAGTTTTCAGTACAGTACCTATTCAATTTTAGCATGTTTCCTAACATGTCAATAGGTTGGGTACTTTTTTGTTTGTTTTGTTTTGGGTTTCAGGCATTAAACTCAGGACCTCACACTTGCCAGGTAGGAGTTGTGCTTCTGAGCTATCTCACTAGCCCCACAGGTTGGTTTCTTAAACCCTACAGGTTTTACTTTCTTTGGTTTGTTTGGGGCTTGGGGGGAAGTACTAGAGACTGAACTTAGTTCCTTTACACTGTGCTACATTCCTAATTCTTTCTTAATTTTTTGAGACAAGATCTCACTAACTTGGGCTTAAACTCGTGATCCTCTTGAGTGCTGGGATTATAGGTATGTGCCACAAGGCCAAGATCTGCAGCTATTTCTTTGGATACTAGCTGAGCTATCACAAAGCTGTTGATGCTATCTGATGCTGATCATGATTCCAATAAATGTATTGTCCATATTGATAAATAATAGCCTATATACTCTAAGCTGACTATAGATTCAAAAACACTTACAGGTTTAGAAAAAGGCTGAACAATAACAGAGTTATTTGAAGATCTAGATTCAGGATGAAAATGTACTGGCGAGGCAGACACTGGATTTGATGTTGAGTTCGTGTAGTGTTGACTTGCAGGCTTGAAAGCAGCCGTAATACCTGCATTTTAAAATTATATGATATATTGAATATGCTTCTATATAACCAATTTTGTCAAAATACTTCATTTTAAAATTAAAGTAAGACAATAATATTGTACCTCGACTGAGTGCACCGTTCTTTATTCCCCTTGAATACAAGCCAGGGTTAACTCTATTCAAAATATCTATAAAAAAATTACATATATACATACATATATTAGAATTCAGGTTTTGAATGAAATATATACCAAAGGAATTAAAAACAAATACCTATTCAAGAATACTTTTATCTTTACATAAACAAAAGAAACATTAGCCTTACGTCTGTCACACAACAGTCTTTCTCATTCTAATGCAAGTCAAAGCCAGAAAAAAATTATCGATTTAAAACATCAAAACATTCTATATGACAGAGTCCACATATAAGTAAAAGCTTTCCAAACATGTATTTATTTATATACAAGCTATAATTCAAGCTTTCCTTGAATGGTGGCAGGTTCATACATACACTCGGGTTTCTATCAAAATCATAGCCTTACTGACTGCTATATTCATTCCATTCATACATCTAAATGTCAAGTTTCATTTTGGAAAACCCCATTAATCTACCATTACTTTTGCATTCTGAAAGGGAAACTATCACAGTTAAGAACTAAATTGAACTTACAGTTTACTAGAGTATCTTATAAAGAATTTCAGATCTACAATTACAGCAGAAGTCAATCCAAGCCTGACATAATTTTGAGTATCAGCTTTATGTTTTCACTCTTGCACATATGTGACCTCTGTTTTCTCTGGCTTTCTTAGTAAGCAACTAAAATCAGAAAAATGAGGACAAAAAAAAATTTAAAAGTGGCAAAAAGGAAAAAACAAAAATATTCAAACTCTGAATTTTTTTTCTTTATAGCAGAATAGAACTAGATCCCACAGGCAATGCCCCATAATGAATATAAATTATTAGTACTACAAACATGTACTAATAAAAATAACACTTTTTAAAAAGAACTAGATCCCACCAAATCTATAAAGTAAAGGTTCACATAAAGTACACTTACTTTCTGATAATGTCAATGTAGTTTTCTAGACTTAAGTACTTAAGAAGTTTTACTGGAGAAAAATATGCTGAAACAACTTGTAAGATTTCATCCAGAAATTCAAGGTTAGATATTGATTCAAACTCAGTATACATCAAAGAACTATTTCTATAGCACTTTTTGTGACTATAATGTTAGGAAACTACAAGTTTTTAACCCTCTTTTTTGGCAGTTCTATATGAACATTTAACTCATATTCCTTATGTTAAAACATGTTATGAGCTCCACATAAAACAAGAAAATAATTGAAATTTTTCATTTTTGTAGTTCAGAAATCTTACTAGAGGTCAATTTCTGTCTGATAGAATTATTTTAAAACTAATGTACACTGTTCTAGTTGAATGCTGTTAACAGAGTCCTAACTCATATTTTCAGTAAGGGATGTTGAATAACAAATCTGCACCTCTCTGATATAAGGTAAATTAATCAGTAACTAGGAAGCAATAATTACAAGAACAGAATCTTATGCTCCACAATCACCAACTTTCATGCCATCACACCAAATTCATCTTACAATCTAAGAGATGTTCACTCCACTTAACATTTCATGAAAGTAACAATCTGCCAGTGAAAATCTACTGAAAATTCAATTAGTTAAATTACTCCCCCAGTGATAAAACTGAATAAAAATGTCATTCCATGCTTATAAGCAACAGGATGAAAAACAAGGCTAAATTTTTTAGAAATTTTAGTCTCATAATCATACCTTGAAGCATGACCAATAATAAATAAAAATATACTAATATATTGGGTATATAACATTCTTTCATAATTTCTCCTGGCTTAAAATAAAATGTGAGAGCTGGGGAAATAGCTCAGTGGCATACAGTGCCTGCCTGTCCCAAGTTCAATTCCCAGTAACAAATCAAGTAATACAACAGAACATTTCAAAGAATTTATTTTCTCTTTCTTCTTCAAATTTATACACTTCCCCTCCAGAGACTTTAGTTTTGAGTGAACATATTAACAAATATCAACATCTTTGCTTTAACAATGTAACAATGTTAAGACAAATTAACTGAAAATTAGTGATCTAAAACAGGCTGTTTTATTAGAAAACCAAAAAAATTTACTTGTGCTGTTACATCATCAAAGTCAGTACCTGTAGACAATGCCTTCTCTTTCATGAACAGAAATATGAGTTTCTAAGACTGACATGGTTAGAGGTTACAGACCATTAGTACATGTGTCAGAGACGGTGTCATCATTCATTATCTATACATTCTGTAGACATATATTTGTGTGGGGGACAGTGCACTGAGGTGCAGTATGAGAACTCCATCTGAGCCTAACACAAACTTATGTAGTATATTCTAAAATTTTAAGCCAAACCATCTAAATCCTTTCTTCTACTTGTGAGAAAAAAAAAAAAAAAAGAAAAGATAAACAGGTTACTCCACTATACAAAAGTTTTACTTTCTAATATCAGAAAATTTTGGGTGTCATCAGTCTAAGTCTACTTACTAGTCTACATCTGCTTCTCTCTGTGCACATCTGGTACCTAACTTTACACCCTTCCCAAGTCCCTACTCACATCCTTGTCCTGACTACTCTCAAGTTCTTACCACCCAGTCTCTTATCCCTAACTCCTTTAATAAGGATGTCAAGTTTATGGAACCGCTTACAAGTTTCCCCCCAGAAAGGATGCTCTATAAAGCCTGGCTTCCCGCACAGTAAGTACTCACTTGAAATTGCGGGCTTCGAGCTTGCTATCTCCCCAACAAAGATGGGCTCGTCATCATCATCCTCATCAACCTCTTTCACTTTCTTCTGCCATGGCTCCAATTCTTCTTCTTCACATTCCATAAAGAGCTCCGCCATCTTTGAATTATCTAATTTTCAAAGAGAAAGGAGCAAACAGTTTCAAAAAGTAAAGCCAAAACATTTTTGTAATCACAGTATGATACTGAAAACCTACTTGACTAATACTAATGCCAATTTTTTTTTTTTTTTTTTTTGGTGCAAGGCCTCACTAACACAGCTCAAATTTGTAGTGATCCTCCTGTTTTCAGCCTCCCCAGTGATGGGATTACAGGCACATGCCACCATACCCAGACTCCTAATACCAATTTTTGTATTTATATGGTAGCAGCAGTAAGAAACTAAGACCCTGGCGGGGGGGGGGGGACAAACTGATGGCGAAGACACACACAAACACAGATAATGGATGACAGTAGTTATTTACAATGGATATAAAATTTGACAACAATCTAATCAAAGTGAGTTTCACACATTGACAATATTATTATCTCCACAAAAAAGATTATGCTTAACCATTCATTATCTTTAGAAAAGGTCTTAACAAAAGGCAGGCAGACTAAGAATGAACAGGTGGGAAGCAAATTAGAATTAATGAACTGGATTCAGGAATGGCAGACACACAGTAAAGCAAGATTGAGGTGCTAGACCAAACTACAAGAAATGAGTAAGGGTTATCCCTTGGGCAAGTTACATATTTCTCACCTAAACAAAATGATCAAAGCAATATATACAGAACATACCACACCTTAAAAACTCTGATAAAGTATACAGAACTCCTAAGGAGTATGTTAGTACTTCACTCTTAAATATTCATGGACATAAGCAGAAGGAACTTCAGAAAAACTTCATATCTAAAATACTAAAAAAAAAAAAAAAGTAAGGCAGATACAGGTATTCTAAGGAAGAAAAATACATTGCAAAAAAAAAAAAAAACCAGAAAATTAATGTATTTAGGATGTAAGACAAAAATAAATATAAAAAGTAATGTTGAGAAAAAAGTGCAAGATCCAAAATAAGATAGTCAAATTTTAAATTCAGTTTTAGAAAAATCAAGTGCTAAATTGAGTAAAAGTCCTCAAAACTGGGACTAAAAAGAAAAATATAAAAAGATAAGATTGTTTGAAAATTTCAAAAGTACAACATTCAACAAATTTACAGAAGAATAGAAGAAAAAGGTTAAGATGCATTATCAAAGCAATAATGTAAGAAAATTTTCTAGCTACGACATATCTCTAAGTTGAAAGAGGCCACTAGCACCAACACAATAATTACAATTTTAAAAGTTACACGAAGATATACATCACAATTTTAGAACAATGGAAATAAAAATAATATACTAAGATACAAGAGGACAAAGCAGGAACAGAAACAGGTCATATATAAAAAAATCAAAAGAATAGAAACCACAAGACAGTAAATATATATATATTGAAAGCTTACCAACACTAATCTTCAACCTATATTTTATACCCAGTGTTATGGCTGTGTCTATATGTCCCAGCAGAGCCTCATGTGGTCATGGGTGGGGCTCTTCAGAAGTAGCTGGTTCTACAGGGTGTGATGCTGTAAGGATGTGTGGTTATTAAGGTAGCATATGGACTAATTTGGAACAGTTCTGTGTGTAGGTAATGGAAAGCCCACTCTGGGAGTGGGTGGTGCCACCAAAAAGGTAAGTGGCCTAGAAGGGATGAAAGAGAGAAGCAGGCTGCTGCTGTCACTGCTTCACTAATTCACTGCTTTACTGTCTTCTGCCTGCCATGAACTCCTCTGCAATGCCCCTCTGCAATGCCTTAGAGCAAGCCAACTAAAAAATGGAACTTCTACAAACTGTGAGCCAAAATATACCCTTCCTTCTCTACCCTTGGTCTGGGTTTTACCTCAGTAACACAAAAAGTAAATAAGAAACCCAGTTAAGGGCCGGAGAGATAGTTCAGTAGAATAAGCATTTGCCTGGCAAGCACAGGGTCCTGAGTTCAATCCCAAGTATCGCAAAGAAACCCAGTTAAATTTTTTATCAGGTACAAAGAAAAAAATAAAGATCAACAATATCACACAATGCATATCTCATATGCATCCTTTCTTTGGAAGCTGCTATAGAACCTATCAAAACATAAAAATTAATGAAAAAAAAAAGTAAGATGCATAATATGAAATCCCAAGACAGTACAGAGCTGGGTATGAGCAAGGTCCCAAGTTTGATCCCCAGTACCACAAAACAAGACAGTATAAATTCAGTAAGCCTAGAGAACAACCAGCAGAAATGGGATCAGATAAGGGTACTTTAGAAGGAATATCTCTAAGAAGAGAAATAGTAAAGGGTGTCGAAACTAAATGCAGTTAGCAGCCATGTGAAGTAAGATAGATGAGAAGAGAAATAAAATGCCCTTTCTGTCTTAGACAATATCATTAACTCATCATTTCTAAAGGCAATTTTTTGTTATAATAACCTAAGTATTACCAATTCCACTCTTGACTCAAAATTAGGACAATATTCTACCATAACCTTAAAATATGCTATCGGAAATAATGTTTTGACATGACATACAAAAGAACCATTTCAACAAATGAGGTGTCAGTGTGTTAAAACTTCTATTTAGATGTCCCCCCAAAACCTCATGGTGCTCAGAGGTGGGACTTTGGACAGTGACTGGATTGTGGGTGGGTGATACTATATTAACCCATTGATTAGTTTAGCTTACTGTCTGCAGATGATAGATTTACTGAAGCAGAAGATCCACCCTGGGTTTGGGTGGCACCAACAAGCTTGTAGCCTGGATACAAAAAGGAAAGCAGAAGGAAGATGGGTGCCTCTTACCTGTCACACCATGGACTGTGTCTCCTTTGCCATGCCCCTCTGCCATGCTACCTTGTCTTGCAAGCAGTCATCTATGGACTGAGACCTCCACAAACCTTTCCCACCTTAACTTGTAGGTGATAGATATTTTGTCCCAGCAACAAGAAAGTAACTAAGACATTACCATATGGTACATAAGACAGATTCCAAGCTCTTGTGTAGGACAAGCAAAAACTCACAAAGTATTACACTAATGGTACAACAGAGGAGGGAAATGGTCCTACAACAGAAAAGCCACACTGCACACCATGCAGACAAACCAGGCTTTTGGGCTTGAGGGTGAGAAAGAAGGCATGTGCTTAGGGCTAGAGTTACACAGAATGGTCCTAGGGTGCAGCCCAAGCTCAAATGGGTAGTGTAGTGACTTCCTTAGCCCCCACTATTCCACTTGTACCACAAGTCTTCCATAATTTTGTAAAAATTCTTTTGATACATCACAAATTATCCTGACCTAATATTTAAATGTTAGTAGTCTATCCTCTATTTTAAAAAAAAGAAACAAACTTTTCTATTTTACCATTGTCATCAATATCATGAATTGATCCATTTCTTCTGTTTTCTGGTTTCTTTGTTTTTGGTTTTTTTTTTTCTTTTCTGTGAGATGGTATTTGTACTTCAGGTCGGCCTTGACCTCATGTAGCCCAGGCTAGCTTACTGGCAATCTGAGGAATGCCACCAAGCCTACCTTGTGATCCATTCCTTTTCTAAGGAATGTTTTACAAATTAGAAAGGAATTCAAGTCTGATCACTAAAAGTACTAATTTTTACTGACAATTCAAAGTTCAGCATTCTCAGATTTTAAATACAATACTTGAAATATCACTCTCCTTGTGTACCTCAAAGCTACTGTTTATACTTGTATCTAGGATAGCCTTCTTTCTCACCTTTACAATTTTCACCAGTCTGTCTTGAGCACGGACTCAGCTCAAATCTTTACTGTACTGTTCCTAACTGTGTGAGTGGAAAAATTAGCTGAACTTACACAGTATTTGCCTAATGGAACTGTTATGCAGATTCAACAAAATGCCACATGTAGTATCCAACTTCAAGCAGATACTAAAACTGGGTATGGAAGTTGAGGCAGGGGGACTGGCTGTGACTTTAAGGCCATCCAGAATATTCTGAATTCAAGACCAGCCTGAACTATGTCAACAAGCCAAGCCAACCCAAACCAGCAGATACTAAAGAAAATCTTCTACTCCTCCCTAAGCCTTATGGAAACCATTATAGCTTTACTTTCAATTCTGAACTACAATGACTGTATTATGCAATCAAAAATTTAACATTTATGAGTTCAAATTGCCTACTAGTCTTCATGTATCTTAACTTTGCAAGTCCACAACCAAACTGAGCTCACTGGTAGTACATTTCCCAAGGGCAGTAAGCCTGCAGCATATACTCTACAAAGTAGATGAACCCAGATAACATATATTAGAATCTATATACTATGCTTCTCCAAAATTCCTGAGTTGAAGTCCTAATCCTCACTAACATTTACTGTGACTGATTTAGATACACAGTCTTTAGAAATAATTAAAATCTGGCTGCTAGAGTGTGGCCTAATGCAGTGACTGGCATCCCTAATACATAAAGAGACTAAGAAAAGCTGCAGGGAGGGAAGACCATGTGAAGACTGAGGAGCAAGGCCATCTATAAGCCAGAGATGCCTGGAGCCCTCTCCGTATCCCCCTTGGAAGAAACCAATCCTGAAAATAAGTTAATCTCTACCTTCTAGCCTTAAGATTGTGCAAAAACAAGTTTCCATTGTGCAAAACACCTGTCTGTGCTATTGTTAAAGCAGCCCTAACAAATTAATAGAGTATATAGAAATCTTCCTCATTCTTTTTTACAGGGTTCTGCCACTATAAAGATACATAATATATACTCAAGGGGAAAAAAATGTAAAGACCCATAATATCTTTATAATCTTTTAGAAATAATTACTTTTTTGCGGGGGACAAAAGATGTGTACTAAACTGATAAATTGTACTACTAATAAGGAGAAAAAAATTTACTTAATGGGAAAATTTGTTACTCAACAACTGTCATTTAAGAAAATATCCCCCACGTCTACTTCTCCTGAAACAAAGCCACACATACTAGTAGAAGTAGTAGCTGCAACACTTACTTCTGGTTGAAAAAGGTTGTCACCCATCAAGTTGCAGAGCTGACTTTCTGTAAACTGTCACCTAGGTACTGACATACAGCATCAGTAAATTTCATGAGTCACTTTAACTAAATACTGAAATGTAAAAACTGGGATTAAGAAATACTTGGGATAAAGTATCAGTGAGATAGCTCAGCAGACTAAGAACCTCCTTAGGCAAGCACAGGGTCCAGGTTTCGATCCCTGGCACCACATGCCACACAGGCCCCATGCCCAGGCACGCTGAGCCAAGATGGAGTCTGGGCGTGGGGGCACACACCTGTAATCCCAGCACTAGGGAGGCTGAAAACAGGAGGATCACTACAAGTTTGAGCTGCATAGTGAAACCCTGCACAAAATAAAAAAAATTTTAAAAGGAACAAAAAGAAAGAAATAGTTGGGATGATATTCTCATCTTTAATCTTACCATATGACTCCAGACAAGGTAACACGTTATGCCTCAGTTTTCCTTCCTATAAAATGAAGGTATCTACCATTAGAGTTCATGAAATCATATATATATATATAATTGATTTTATATATATATATACACACATATATATATTACTTTTTCTGCCTCTAAAAATGTCAATTTTTAAGTTGAATATATTTGATGCATACAAGTCATCCTATATAACTTACATTTATTTCCATAACTATATTCACTCCTGAGTAAACACAGATTTAACAAATAAAATGGGTTGCATCAAGCACTCACTACTTAACAAAATCTGATAAATTACTAAATTAAAAATAATTGTTTTAAAATATCCTTTTGAGCCAGGACTTGATGACACATGCCTATAATCTCAGAATTCAGGAATCTAAGTCAGGAGGACCACTGCAAATTCAAGGCAGCTTGGGCTACCCAGCAGTTCAAGGCCAGCCTGAATCATAGAGTGAAACCATTTCTTAAAAAAAAATTATAAAAATGAGCAATAACCTCATTATTTTAGTAAAACTGACTTCTGAAGCATTAAGTGATACTAGTCTTAAATGTTACCTGCTTTACACATTTCTGATACAATTGTTTCTGTGAGGAAAAAGATCATTTTAAATATATTTTAATTCATTCTTTTTCTAGTTTTGTATGTATACTCAAGGTACTGTAGATTGAATCCAAGGCCTTCAAATTTAGCTAAATGTCCAGTCCTCTTTTTATTTTTTTAACTTTGAAACAGGGTCTCAATAACACTAACTTGACTAGTCGAGACTGAAATTTGTGATTCTGTTGCCTCAGCCCTCCTTCTAGCTTCTAGGTCCAGGTTTTTGTTTTTCCAAGCAATTCAACTAAAAAAAAAAAAAACAATACCCAGAAAATTAGCTGAATATATTCCATCATATATTAATTAATTTAAAATATAACAATTCACTGGTGTGCCATGCCGACCCCACCCCTGGGGCACACTAAAAGAGTGATTGAAACTGGGTGCAGGGGCCAGGAAGATGGCTCAGTAGAATAAGTGCTTCCCTGGCAAGTGCTAAGGGCCTGAGATCAATCCCCAGTTCTGCCAAAAGAAAGAAAGAAAGAAACTGTAATCCCAGCACTTGAGAATCTGCAAACCGGAGAATCACAAGTCTGATCCATGTAGTGAGACCCTGTAGACCCTGTATTAATACATTAAAAAAAAAATTTTATGGTTTTCTGTATGAAAGGTGACATGTTAATTCCATAGAAAAACAAAGATAAATAGGTCTTTTTTTTTAATAGTAGTATAATACACTTTTTTAAATGCCCAAATGAATTATTTTATTTGAACCAGAAATATGTATGACATGTGGATTCCCATGAATACACAACAGTATAAATTTTACAAAACAAACAAGCTTTTTAAAAACTTAAGTCATGAAGAAAAGTCAAAACTTAAGACACTAGAAACCTAAAATATGGGAATACACAGCTAATTCAATCTTCATATTATCTTTATTGTTAAAGTAATAAAAGCAAGTTTTCTTATATTTCCACTTTCAAATTACTTGGCCTGAATTAGTCTACTTTTAACTTTGGAGGTTACTACACAAATATATGAATTATTTTCACAGAAAATTCTTAATGAATCTCCTGCTGAACTATATTCTCCTAATTATGAGATCTTATCTATATATTAGCTTGTCCCTAAACTACAATCAGGTATGGCATAATATTTATGCCATGGATAAGTACATGCTACTTCTTGTTAAACCTTAAGTACCTACCAGTACCAACATTATAAAAACATTTTTAACAATCACATTTACTCAACCTATAGAACTCATATATTTCCATTAAGTGATATATAGATATCTATAGCAACTGCTTCAGAATTTGGTGATAAGACACACAATTTTATGAAAAATTAAATCATATTCCAGAGAAGTAGGATATGCCCCAAAGATACACAATCAATCAGGCTTTCATAGCTCCAAAATGTCTTGCTTCTATGGCTCAGAATGAGCCATATAATAGCTAGATTTTAAAAAAAAAGCTACTTCAGCCACTGAGTCAAGTACAAATTTCATGTACATGTTTAATATGCTTTCTCTGTGGAAGGGGAATTTCCACTTAACTAGAATCCTTCAGAATATGATCCATTCTTTTTTGGAGACTGGCTACATAACTCCTACTTCACAATTTTTTGTTTCACCTTTCATGTACATAACATTAAACTACACCTTAAAATTTTTAGAAACCAATGATATGGTAATATTGAGTCAAAATTTTTTAAACATGTAATACAACTGATTGTCATTTAGAAACTTTAGCACTGGTTATAGAAAAGTTTTAATCAACTGTGTCTTATAAAAATGCTTTCTATTACTAATATTTGTTGTTAGCTATTTGCAAGGACCTTAATGACTTCAACCTTTAAGGCTCATTCTGTCAGCTTTTTTTTTTATTTTAGGGAAGGGTCTACAGGGTCTTCAGGGTCTCACTACTAGATTGGACTCATTGTGATCCATCTATTTACAGCTTCCCAAGAGCTGGGATTATAGGTGCACACCACCACTCCCAGTTTCAATCCCTGTCTCCGCAAGCATTGGGTGGGAGGGCTGGCATAACAGGCCAGGAATCAAACCCCAGCACCTGTGTCTGCATACAGGTGCATTTAATCTACTGAGCTATTTGGTCAGCCCTAGCTTTTTCTAAATTTGTGCAGAAATACATTGAGAAAGTGCATTTATTGCCTGCTAGGTCTGGGATTTTTCTTTTGTTTATTGTCCTATGGTACTGGGGATTGAACCTAGGGCTTCAAACATGGTAAGCAAGGATTGTACAAAACTAAGTTACATCAATATTCCCTGTTTTTTAACTCATTGATAGATGCTTGTAGTATCAAAGAACACTGGTAACACATCTTACAATATGGAGATAGGTATGGAAAAGATTAGGCAAATGTACGAATCACAGCTATAATGCTTACCCATAAAGAATAAGACAGACACTAATTAGGTATGGTATTCACACTGGTAGCCTGAGCTACATGGACAGCTGAGGCTTTAGGACCTTAAGTTCAAGCTTAGCCTGGGCAACTTTGTGAGACTCTTATCTCAAAATAAAACTTAAAAACAAAACAAAGATCTAAGAATATAGCTCAATGGCAGGGTGCCCTGGATTCAACCCCAGTATAGCAAAATCAATCACTCAATCAAATAAATAAACCAACATTGGCTAGAAACCAGAGAACTAAGTCATAATCCAAGTACTACTACAACTTTCAGCCAAGACACCTTACATTCTAGGTTTCTAGGTCTCAGGCTCTTAATTCAACTAAATGATCCTGGTTTAATTCAGCCATAAAACTGTATTTAAAGTGTATGACTCTACACTTTAAACATTTAATAATCTGGAATAGTAAAATGTGAAGAAGAAAAGCCAGGCTCAAATTTTAATAACTATATGACCCTGAAAAAGTTAAACTCTGCTTCATTTTACTGGTATGTGATATATATATGTATATATTATATGTATGTGTATATATATGTATATATTATATGTATGTGTATATATATGTATGTGTAATATATCTATATATTATATGTATGTGCAATATATCTATATATTATATGTATGTGTGTATATATATTATATGTATGTGTATATAGATATGTGTATATATAAATACATGTTACTACATAGCATATATGAACATCTACAGGACTAATTTCCTGTTTCACACCTTACATTTCACTGCACCATATGAGAAGACATGTGTAAAGTGCTATACATAGCTCAGTGTCTGGCACAAAGAAACCATTCAATAAAGCTTAAATATTTTAAACTCTGGGTAAAATTGCCCATATCATATTGAGAGTTTTATAAGCTATCAATTGAACATTTATCAGTTTGTTATATAAGACCTTCATCACAGTAGAATTTCTCATGAGATTTTAACTTTGTAAGTATAACCTCTACTGTGGCTATTAAGCTTACCATCATTTTTTCATCTTTCCAAAAAAAATTACTGAACTTAGTAAAATATGCATACAAAAGAATTAAGTTATCATGTAAATATAACTCACACACCTACAAATTATCCATACTGTTGGTACGTTTCCATGTAACCAAACATAAGCTCTTTTCAAGGTGCTCAAAATAGAAGCACCACCCCAAATATAAGCTCCAGTTAAGATCATCAAACAAATGCATTTAATATGTCTGCTGCAACACATGGTAAACATATTTAATTATAAAATAATATAAATTATTAAAATATAACAAATTATTTAAATGATAATATAAATTATAATTATTTGTAAATACCCAAGTGGGAACCTTTGGATGAAAGGTAAATGCCTATATGAACAGATAAACTTGAGACTTACTGACAAATGACCAATTGTAGTACAGACATAGGCGTGAATAATATGTAAACTCAATAACAAATGGACATGGTTGCATCCAATAGGTATCTTCATAACTGCATATGTTGTATGTTGTAATGGATGTACCGAGTACACTCACACCAAATAAAGAAATGTTTTCTGAATTTTGGTGCCAGCAATTTTTCATCATTTTAGTATGTACCATAATTCTAACTACCATTTCTGTTGCTGATGCTGTCTTCTAGGACTTCAATTAACACAAGATTTAGTGGAAACTTTGTGAAGCTCAGCCTGCCAGAGGAAAAGAATTCACGGGATAAAAAAAATCAGTGACAGCTGTGTTGCCAATGTACTATGAGCAGGCTACAGGGACAAGTGCTCATTTAAGGGCAGAGCTATGCTGGACATGAGAGATTGGGGCCAATGGTTCTACACAAGATGGAAACACAAGGAATTAAGGCTAGAATTTGGGGTTTTGGGAATTATGACCATATTCCAGAAGAACAGGAAATGACTTATTTTGATTTTTGTTTTGGTTTTTTTGGAACAGAGTTTGCAACATAATTCAGGCTGGCCTGGAACTCAGGGCAATTCTTCACCTCAGCCTCCCAAATGTTGAGATTAGAGGTATGTGCCACTATGACCATTGACATGACTGTATCTGAATAAAATAGTAATTATTGTATATGAATCAATGTATATTTAAATATATGAGTAAACAAATATAGATTGTTGAAAAATAGGTTGGACATGAATAAATGCAGATAGTTGTACATGCAAAATTAAGACATCCTCTGAAAATAAGCCCTACTCTGTCTTCTGAAGCAAAAACTAATATAAGACTGTCTTATTTTCAGGGAAATATAGTAGCAGTAATAATATGCTATATACTCTTAATCTAGTAGAACAACACAAATATTTAATTCAAAACTATCAGCATTACAAAAGTTAACATTTGGCGGAAATAGTCTGTACCACTTGAATTCAAAACAATATTTTATTTTGCATGCACCTCAGTATTTTAATTTCTATTTTAAGTTTTTAAAATGTATGAGTGGCTGGTACATAGAATACAAAATCGAACATGATGAATATGGTGAATTAGTTCTTCATCTTCCCAGATCCCATAAATTTAAGGTGTTCGATCAATCCCCAAAAGAATCATATTATGACATCAAGTTGGGGTGATTTGTCCAATCAATGCTGGCCACTGTATCATTTCTTACATGGATGGCCTACCTGCCCTCCCAATAAAGGTGTATTTCTTTTCCCTTTACTTGACCCAAACTTGTTTTGTGGAGTCTGTGTTTCTTTTCCCATCACCAATAAAACCTTGCTACTGTTTGCACTTGTCTTGGCCAGTTCTTTGTTCAGAACAGAAGAGCTTAGAAGGCACAGAAGACAGAGACCTCCACTCCCGTACCACCCCATAAAAAACTACAAGGATATGTGTCTCTCTGGGGAAAATGAGACAGATTAGGGAAAGGCAAACTGGCTGGGAAGTGGGTGTGACCTGCTAATTATAAAAAACACAGAACACATGCACAGAACAGTTCCCAAAAATCTGCATGTGGACCTCACAAAAAAATTCAGCAGGTTTTCAACAGGCTGGCCTAAACCTGACATCAGCTTGAGGGGTGGGTGATACAAAATGGATGTCAAAAATTGAGTTTTTGCCACTGTCTTCTCTCTTCCTTAGATGGCTTACCCTTACACTGTAAGGTGTACTTCTTTTTCTCCTAGTAGTTGGCCGAAACCTGCTCTTCAGAGCCTCTTTTCCTACCTTTAACAAAACCTTATCAATGTTAAAAAAAAAAAAAAAGAGGAAAATACAAAATGTAAAATAATAGAATAAATTTGAATAGTGAAAATTTATACTCAAAACACTTACTGCATACAAACACAAAAAAAACTAGCTTGTTATGATTGATAAATTGTGTTATATTCAGAGGTGTAGAAGTTTAACTAAATGACTCAGCAGGGGGCCAGCTCCTCAGTTTGTAAGCATCCTGAGCCTGTGCAAGAGGAGAGATGGAGGGCCAGGGAGATGGCTCAGTAGAATTAATGCTTGCCTGGCAAGCGCAAGAGTCTGAGTTCAATCCCTGGTTCTGCCAAAATAATAATAATAATAATAATTTTAAAAAAGAGAGATGGAAACAGTGTTAAGTGCTGGGTTGGGGGAGAGACCACCTGGACCACATACAATGTAAAGTAGAAGAGGCTTGCTTCTCCCCTTTTGCTCTTGTCATTTTTCCTGCCTTCTGCCATTTTGAACTGCTGCCCTCTCCTATGTGCCATGCTGCCTTGGAGCCAGCTGATTATGGACTGAAACCTACACAAACTGTGAGCTAAATAAACCTTTCTTTCCTTAATTTGGACTGTCAGATATTTTGTCTCAGTAATGAGAAAAAAGTAACTGAGACATATCTCATAAATTAAAATGCTACACAGACTTTAAACATTCAATAATTTTACATACTTAGAATTTAAGACCGTTTTCCTGGAAACAGAGTTGGACAACACTGGGTCAGTGGTTCAATAAACATCTGATCTGCCTCTCCCAATCTCTCTCTCTCTCTCTCTCTCATATACACATACACACACACACACACACACACAATTTCCTAAGAAATTAAGGGTTTAAGTCATCCTAGTGACTTCAAAACTTTGGCTCATGTCTTATTTCATTTTATACTCTTTATAGCCTTTTGGTCCATAATAGCATAATGAAACAAAAGGCTATTATTTCAGACTTCAAATCTCAAATGAATACAGCTTTAGTGATTCCTAAATATGAGGAAGAGCCTCATATGTTCAAACTCTTGAGT
This sequence comes from Ctenomys sociabilis, assembly GCA_004027165.1. Taxonomy (NCBI): domain Eukaryota; kingdom Metazoa; phylum Chordata; class Mammalia; order Rodentia; family Ctenomyidae; genus Ctenomys; species Ctenomys sociabilis. Next base: position 51,345 of record PVKA01006904.1, read on the forward strand.
CTGATCCTTAAAATGTAACTATATCAAAGGAGTATCAGAAAATTAATTTTGGATAGGTGAACTGGTACACGCCTATAATACCAGCTATTCTCAGTTTCTTAAGAGGCAGAGACAGGAGGTTTGGCCAGCTTGTGCAACCCAGTGAGAACCTATTTCAAAATTTAAAATATACAAAGGGAGCTGGGGATGCAGCTTAGTGACTAAATAAAAATTATTTTTAATGTTTACTATCTTAAACTCATTGAAAACTTTTTTAAGAAAAAAAGTTTTTTAAACTCCTGTTTTATATCACCGTATCATCTATCACCTGTTGATTACATTATGGAAATTAACTGTAAAAGGATTTCAAATAATAACACCTACTTTGATATTTGCCTTAGTCATTTTCTTTTGCTAAAATCAGTCTCCAACTCCCTCAACTTAAGAAAGCAGAGGTTTCTTTTGGCTCACTCTATAGAGGTTTCAGTCCACAGTTCACTGGCTCCAAAGAAAGACGGCACGGCAGTAGAACATAGAAGAGCACAAAGTAGCCAGAAAGCAGAAAAAAATTACTGAGGTACAGCGGAGGGAGAGAATCCTACCTCTGAGCAAAAAAAAAAAAAAAGTTTTCAGGAGACATTTAGATATAAACCATTCCACCCTGGCTTCCAAAGACTCATCCATACACACCTATTTACACAAACTTCACTTAGTCTACCTGTAAGAGTTGCCCAAATCCTATCTAATCCAGTAATGCTGAAAAAGTCCAGAGCACAAATCTCCTCTGAGACTCAAATTCTTAGCCATAAGCCCTTGTAAAAATTAAAAGGTTAAATGCTTCCAGCATACAATGGCAAAGAGTAAACATTCCCATTCCAAAAGGGAGAAATAGGAGAACAGAAAGTAATGGAACCAAAGCATGCCAGAAATCCAGCAAAACAACTTTAAACTCCATTGTTCCAACTCCAGCAAGAGGGGCAATCTGTAGATGGCTCCACCTCTACTACACTGCAGGTGGTTGCAGCCCTAATAGCTTTTCTCTTGAGTTGATTCTGCTCACTGGTCACAACTACAGCATCAGACAGGGGTCCAGAAAGCTAGGTGTCTTCCTGTGAAAAAACCCTCTATCTCTCTGGGTCCATGCCCTTATTCCAGCAAGCTAAAGATTTCCCAAGCAAAGAATAAATATGTCAGAAAGAGGGAACTCAGAAATAAAAGTAGTGTGAGGTTTCTTTATAAGATGATGAAAAGCAGAAACAAAGCTAGCACACTGTAAGGCAGGAAGAGCTCCTGCCTTCTCAAAGTGATGTTTTTGCTCTGCCCATACTTATAGGAGTAAGCTGGTCTGGAAGTAACTAACAGGTTATGGGGTCTTCACTGACTGATGTACTCAAGGTCAGTCAAGGTCATACCCATTGTTGCTGGGATGAGCTACTGCTAGGATAAGCTAAGGGTGACGGATCTTATGGGCTTCCAGTGAGTGAATGTATGAGTGGATCCCTAAAAATAGCTGTTCTATACCTACAAAGATTTCACAAAGGGCAATTTCCAAGAAGCAGGTGGTTATTTCTACAACCATCTGCTATATCAAATGCCACATTAGCCACTTTATGCCCTCCATCCCTGTCTGTTATCCCTCTAATTCTTCCTAAACAGCTTTCTCAGACATTCCACATTTGTAATCTCTGCAGCTTTGTGGGGTTTCCTCTATACTTCTTAGCTTCATGCTCACACCTTCACTCATTGCCTTCTCAGGGGCACATGGAACCTCCTGAAAACCTCCCTGATCCCACAACTTTTGCATTCTGCATGCCTGTTAAACCAGACCATGTGGTGCAATAGCCAAACCCCTTGAACTGTAACTGTTCTGGCATCTAAGTACCTGGATAGCTGGACACTATAAACTGAAAACCTCACTGTCTTGGGCTGCAGTTCTCCACTCTTTTCTCAAAGCAAAGTCTTCACTTTTGCAACTTGAACCTTGAACCTGTGATAACTTCAGGCCATTTTCCTCCCATCATGTTGTAAAGTACTTAGTTTCCTTTTTTATTTTTTGTCTGATTTTGTTTGAGACCAGGTCTTGCTCTGTAAATTAGGCTGCCCTTGAAGTCAATATGTATCCCAGGCTGGCCTCAAAATCACATAATCTTCCTGGGCTCGAGTACTTGCAGGCATGTGCCACCCATGCCTCACCTTGTTTTCTTTTTTAATGCAGATCTTTTTAGCAACCAAGTTAACCTCTGCTCCATCTATGCAGGTCCCAACTTTACCAGATTCCTTTCTGGCCAGACTCAAAATTTCTTAGGCTGTTTGCTCTTGGTTCTTTTTGGAAAGATGACTAAAAGCCCCAAACAGTACCTGAGCTACTGCCTGAATATTTGGCTGCCTTAAAATTGTCTCTACCAAATTAGTCTGCTACCCTTAATTTCAGTCTCCCACAAAGTCTCAGGAAATAAGTGAAGTGTAGACAAATTTTATGCTAGAGCATAACACACACAACCTTGAGTTCAACTGCTAAAAGAGCCATTGTTCCCAGCTAAAACCTCTGGGGCCTCATCTTTTCCATCTGCATTTCTATCAGCATTCTGGTCTTCTGAGCTTTGATCACAATCTCCCACCAAGTTTGGTTTATAGTTTTTACAGCTGGCATCTCCAAACCTTTCCAAACTCTCTCCACAATCAAAGGATTCTGAAATACATTGGCATCTATAGTCACAACAACCACTTCACCTTTCTGGTATTGAAATCTGTCTTAGTTATTTTCCTCATTACTATTGCTGAGGCACAATGCTGGACACAAACAAATTAAAGGAGGAAAGGTTTATTTTGACTCATGGTTTGTAGAGGTTTCAGTCTACAGGTGACTTATTTCAAGGCAGAGCAGCATGGCAGAGGGGTATAGCAGTACAGAACTGCTCAAGGTATGATGATCCAAGAAGAAAGAGTGTGAAGGGAGCAATCTTCTAGGCCATACACCCTGTTCCCTACCTTTGACCAAGCTCTATCTCCTAGCATCACATTTCACTATAAACTCATCAATGGTCTAATCCAGTGAACTAATCACATTCCCACCTCCCCAATCATCTCCCTAAATCCCCACCTATAAGCACATGAGGTTTTGAAAGACATGCAGATATAAACCATAATAATGTTATAACCAATTATACAGAGAGAAACCTTAAATTGTAAGCAATAAACCCATACATTAAAAAAGAGACCTATAGTGGGCCAGGGAGATGGCTCAGTAGAATAAGCGCTTCCCTGGCAAGCGCAAGGGTCTGTGAGTTCAATCCCCAGTTCTGCAAAAAAAAAAAGAGAGAGACCCATTAACTCATATTTGATTTAAAATCTTATATTTTAACTGGACATGGTAGCTCACAGCTGTATCCCTAGCACTTAGGAGGCTGAGACAATAGGATTGCCAGAAGTTTGAGTCTGAGCTACATGGCAAGATTTTGTCTCAAAAAAACCCTGTACTTTATATATGCACTGAAATATTATATTATGTGCCACAAATACATACATTATGTATCAAAAGTTTTAGAAGTGTTTAAGAGATGAAAATGATAACTGATGTGATCATTCAATATGCATTGTGTGACTATCAAATGTTCAATGATCAACTATACTCCCAAAATATGTAAAATTGAATAATATATTAAAAATATTTTGTTTATAAATAAAACAAAAATATCAATCTAGAAATTCAAGAAAAGCTCAGGTATTTAACTATGATTTTTTTTTTTCATTGCTAGGGATTGAAGCCAAGTCCCTGCATACGACAAGTTTATGTTCTACCATATACACCCAATGAATAACTGTGAAATTTTATAAAGAAATTAACATTAAAATTTTTATTTAGAAGGATCTATAATTCTAGCTATCTAAGAAGCTGAGGTAGGAGAATGGAAAATTAAAGGCCAGCCTGAGCAACTCTGGGAGATCCTGTCTCAAAATTAAAAAAAAATAGGCCTGCAGACATAGTTTAGTAGAAGACTAGCTAGCATGTGCAAGGTTCTAGGTTCAATCCCCAGCACTAAACGAAAAAATTACTAGGGAAAAAAGAAGTTCAGAGATGCTTAGGATACATGAGGCCAGTCCTTAGCCTTAGCACCTCCTTCTCCCAACACTGTTTTATTTACAAATATTAAGGTGAATTTTTTTTTTCTTTTCTTAGAGACAGGGAATCACCAAATAGTTCAGATCAAGCTATCTTTGAACTATGTAGCTCAGGTTGGCTTCAAACTTGCGGTGATTCTCCTGCTCCAGCCTCCCAAATGCTGGGATTACAAGTATGTACCACCACTCCCAAGAAAATTTCAAATCAAGACTTTTTCCTGTTTTTCCAATTTAGGTCTTGCAGAATGCTCCCAGAAAGGTCTACTTGTTACTGTTTTTTTTTTTTTTTAATTTATTCTTGAAATGAGAGCATTTCAACCTCACGAATTGTTTATTAGAAACATCCACTCACCAACATCCAATAGCTAAAACATTCAGACTATTGGAAGATCATAAAATCCTAATAGAATAAAGCACTTATTCCACTGAGCCATCTCCCAGCCCTAACAGAATTTTTAAACATAAACCTCACCTAATTTTTATACATTGCACCAAATTTCTGTACATTTTCACTTTAAAAATACTACTTCCTAAGATCTTTAAAGGGAGAATAAGGATATATTTATCTTTATTTTAAATAAACAAAATATTAAACATCATTTTTTTAAAAACACCATACATTTGGGAATCTAACAGAGAAGTGGAAAACAGAAGGATAGACTGAAATTGAACAATAGCTACAACACATAAGCTGGCCATGGTGCACATAATGACTTGGGGAGGCCCTAAGCCGACAAATGCGAACAACCGAGGCAAAATACCAAGACTCTGTTTCAAAGAAAAGGAATAAAATAAATGGGATTACGCACAGCATGTATTTGATAAAGTGTTGGTAGCCTACAACACTCTACTTTTTAATCATTATTTTACAATGTTCTCTAAAGAAAAAGTCTACCAAGTGGTGTTACTGGTGCTGAGTTAAGAAGCATCATCAGTGACTGATCCATAAGAACTCCAATAATATCAGTCTATTTCACATTGATTTGGCTCAAACATCATAATCATCACAAAAACAGCAATTTTTTGGAATTTTAATACTTTCATTAACCCAAACATTTTAAGAAAAACTATGCTTCAACTTCTTAAAATCTAAAAATCATCAGTTATAAAAACTGACAGAACTTCTCTTAATGTTTTAATTTTCATGTTGTATGAATATTAATTCATTTAACAAAAATTAGTTTTATCTTTGCATTTTTTTTTCCACTAATGAAACTGTCATCCTTCTGACCATGAATCCCTGGGATTTTCCCTCTAATGTCCCCCTCTTTTATTCATATCTAATCAACTCACCAATCCTACCATCTTCCTTCAAGTAACTTCCACAACCACCCTTGGCATTCCATTCACTGTCTTTGTACAGGGCCTTAGAATCTTACTAATATTAATTTCAACTATGCTTAAAAATAAGAAAATGAAAAGTTGCCTAGAAAGATGATACAATAATGAAATAATACTTTAATATGTCTAATATATTCTCTTTCATCTTTTTTTTCCATTTTTTTGTTTGAGACAAAGTTGTAAAGAAAAATACATAGAAAAGTGTAGTCCAGCAGATTGGCAAAGTCACAAACTGCTGCAGCCTCCTTAAGTTTTCTTACTGCTTGAATAAAATATTGTATGAACTTTGAAAAAAGTACAGATCCTTTGTGTAGTCTGTGCAAGGGAAGAAAAACTTTGCCTCCACCCACTTTGGTTCAGTTCCCAGGATTTGCAAATTAAAGTATAAGACAGATTAGCAGAAGAAAAGTTAATACAATCTTTATTAATATCAATATACACAAGAGTTCTCAGAAAAAACAAAGTCAAACGAACATTTAGTTACATTTAGGGGCTTACATGTCATTTTAACAGACAGGGGAGGTTAGATCAGCAGCAACAAATCATAAGGAAAATAGTAGGAAATATATGAGAGAACTAATGAAATACGAGGGTTATTTCAGTACAGTATATTTACACAAACTCATCTTTCTGTGAGCTCTCCATTTCAGAAGGAAAAATTTACTCTGATTCACTAGAAAAATACCTCACAAACCAAAATTTAATCTTGCTTTTAGGCAGAAATGTCAAAAATTTTTCCTGCATCTATTGATACTCAATTGTCTTAAACTCAAAATAATCTTTACACCAATATAGAATATTTTTTGCAGTAGCTTCTGTTTCTTGGTTTTTTGAAACAATGTCTCACAGAGTAGTTCAGGCTGACCTTGATTATGGCAAGTCTCCTGCCTCCCTGCCTCTCCCTTCTTTTTTTTAATTTTAGGGAAGGGCCTACAGGGTGTTCAAGGACTCAGTAATAGATCGGACTCCTAGTGATCTGCCTCTTTACAAAGACTCCCAAGAGCTGGAATTACAGGTAGGCATCACCACACCCAGTCTCAATTGCCCTGTCAGGGTGCCCCAGGGGCAGGGACAGCAAGGCGGGGCCACAGTAGATGCTTTTATCCACTGAGCTATTTGAGCATTTGGCCGGCCCTAACAATTATAAGCCTTTTTTATTTTCCCCTTCTCCCAGTACTGAGGATTGAACTCAGGACCCTGCACTTGCCAGGCAAGCACTTATTCTACTGAGCTATCCCCCTGGCCTTCTAATTTTTTTTTTTTTTTTTTTTTTTTTTTTTTAGAACCGGGGTTGAACTCAAGTCCTTGCGCTTGCCAGGGAAGCGCTTATTCCACTGAGCCATCTCCCTGTGGCCCGTAACTCTGATTTCAAACAAGCCCATACTAAGAAATCTGTGGTTTTCTTAGCTCAATGCATTCTCAAACACCAGTGAATTTTAAAATCCCTGAAAAAAGAGGAACTTAAGTGATCGGTCCTTTAAAAAGACTAAAAATTGATGTATTAAAAAAGGAGCCGGGCGTGGTGGCGCATGCCTGTAATCCCAGCACTAGGGAGGCTGAGGCAGGAGGATTGTTGTGAGTTCGAGACCAGCCTGAGCTACAAAGTGAGCTTAAGGCCAGCCTGAACTGCACAGTGAGACCCTGTCTCAAAAAGACAAAAAAAAAAAAAAAAAAGGCTTAGAAATTATACTTCCTAAATACAGGACTTAAAGATAGCCTATTGTTAATACTAAAGCAAAGAAAACATTCAGCATATACCAAAAGCTTTAATTGCAACACTGAAATTATGAAGAAAATTCAAATAAAAGAATTTGTAGCTACTCATGGTGGCATATGCCTATAATCCCAACACTTAGGACTGAGGGAGGAGGATCCTTGTTCAAGGCCAGTATGGGCTACATGAGCAAGTCCAAGGCCAGGATGAAATACACAATGAAACCCTGTCTAAAACAAAAAAAGAAAAAAGCTTGAAAGGCAATTCTTTCTTGCCCTCTCACCACACTGTTTTAAGCCACAGATCTCCAAGTGGGAAATGAGATATTCTTTTATAAGTATGCTGTAATTCTAACGTTTGCCCAAAGTATTGACGTGTGATACATATTCATTGTAGGGCTCATGCTTAACTAAATGCATAAAATATTTTTCACTTTTTCTAAGGATATACAGAAAGGTTTGCTATGTTTAAACTCTTATTAAAACCTCCAATAAATTCTTCTACACCATACCTTTATCCTTATATTTTTTCAACATGCTTTTATTCCTAAGTAACTGTATAATTTTAAAATGTAGGGGACAGAGAGATAGCTCAGTAAAATAAGTGCTTGCCTGGTAAGCGCAAGGGCTTGAGTTCAATTCTTGGTTCTGCAAAAAAATAAATAAATGTCAAAACCAAAAATAAAAGCCAGGAGTGGTGACACTCATCTTTAATTCTAGCACTCAGGGAGATTGAGTCAGGAGAATCACAAATTTAAACCCAGTCTAGGCAACTTAACAACTTAGTGAGACTGTTGTAGGCAGCCTGAGTTAGATAAAAATATTACAGGCAGTCAGACAGGGTCAGGCCCTCAAAGAAGATAATGCCAGACACCTTACAACTCAGGAAGGGACAGATGCTCCTTTTGTGAGCTAGACCTGAAGACCAAACAAATGTTAACCTCCCTAAAGATTGGCATCTAGGATTGATCATTACCCAGGAAGAATCATTAATGGACACCAGATAAGGTCCTGTTTTATATTAATGCCCGCTTGTTATGTGACTCGCTAGCCCATATGGTCTTGGGCCTAGTCAATTTTACCTGAGCAATGATGCTTGTAACCTCCATTGGCTGACCATAGTTTAGTCTCATCCCTCATCCACTAGGCTTGCCCCCTTGTTTTTTACCTTAGCCCCGCATGGTTTTGCCCTATAAAAATAACCTGAAAGAGACAGCTTTTTGGGCAACCCGCTCAGGCCACTCTTTTGTCCCTCTCTGATAGAAGTTTTCCTTTTCAGTAAAATTTTACCCTTAAACTCTGTTTGTTCCTAAAATTTATTCTTCAGTTTTAGAGAACACCAACTCATCCAGGTCAGGTTGGGAGTTTCACTTCCCTATTATCAAGACCATCTCAAAATAAAAAAAGGACTGAGATGTAGCTCAGTAAGAAGGCCCTCGGTTCAATCCCCACCACCACAAAAAAAAAAAAAAAAAAATCCTTTCAATTTAGATGGTAAACAGGCATAACTATTTTTCTAGGTATAGTGAGGGTTCACAAAATCCTTAAAAGACAAGTGCTTTGTAAAATGAACCGAAATTCTAAATATATAGTTTTTTAGATGTTACTGAATAAAGTTATTATTCAAATCATTATTTTAAAATTCTTAATGGAAAAAACTTTTTAATATATCTCAAATAAGTAAATATTTCATAAGTATCTCATGCTTCCTTCTTCTCAAATGCATAACCATTCACATAGGACTGTTCCCAACTATTTATCAGATTACTAATGCCACAGTATCATCCCCCAGATAACTTGCTAACTGTAAAAGGAAATGCTTTAAAGGAAAGATATCCTGGGGCCATGTTATCAAAGAAATCTAATTTAAGGTTACTAACAAGACAACCCTAATTTATGTATCTTCTCATGTTGTGCAATATGAAGGTCACAGCTTACACCTGCATCTACTTTAGCCTCTTCCTGTAAGTTCGAGTTTACAGAAAATACAAGGGATAGAGGAAAGTTTAAACATGAGGAAGAACTACCACTAAAATACTCTTGTGGGCTCTTCTACAAGATTAATTACCTGATCTTTTCAAAAGGTCAATGTCATTAAAAGGGAATCTAAATTGAAAGAGACAAAGACAAACAAATGTAATAATAGGTCTTGATCCTAAAAGACTAAAAATGACTTTTTATAGACTATAGGGAAAATCAAATATGTATTATATAGACATTAGGTGTTAGGGGATTATCTTTAACTTTCTTGAATGGGATTATGGAATTGATATACAATACACAGAAAAGTGGCCTTAATCTTGAGATAACATAATGACCATGTATATCATTTAGGAATGAACTGTTTTATCACCCTATTTTGAAATGTTAAGGATGTAATGAGACAGGTAGACTAAACACATGTGGCTAAATGGCAAAAAAATAAAACCTTGGTGGTAGGTATTAATAATCAAGTGTACTAAAGTTTTGATGTTTTCAAAAACGATATGATTACTTTAAAAGTTGCAAGGTTAAGAAATTATCTTAAAAAATATAATAGAGGACAAGTCAACAGTATTTAGGTTTTGTTCTTGGGTTTTGTTTTTGTTAAGTCTACTTTCCTTTTTTCACCCAACCAACAAAACTTGGATGTATATTGAATTGAACACCCAGTAGGGAGTGAGAAGACAGGCGATCTCATTAAAGTGATCTCCCTAAAGCTCTTCATCTTCCAAACAATTCTAGCAGCACAAACCACTATAGCAGAGTACCAATCAGGGGGCATCAATGCCAGACTGAGATGTCGGACTGCACCGCAGCGGTTCAGCAGTCACGCAGCCCACAGCCCCACCGCGGGACCTCGCCGGCCCACCCCGCTCTGCGTGGGTGCGGATGCCCACGCAGGCCTCGCCGCGGCTTCCGTACCTCCAACGCCCCTTCTCACTTTTACGTAGAAGGGAACTGAGGGACGTCAAATCTTTAAGTCACACTTCTACCCTGAAAACAACAAGGCCAACATTTTAGGTTGGCAGCAAGTCTTCTTTCGCTGAACAAAGAGACTCCTGCGGCTACAGGTCCCCACAACGCCTGCACGCGCGAGTTCACGGGCGTTTTTCCTCTCCGTGCATCACACGAGTTAAAACTCCAGGTAAGTCGGGGAAAACTCTTTCGCTCTCCCAGGCAGGCTGCGGCGTAGGGCGAGCCAGTGAGCTCCGAGAGACCGACGGCCGGGCCGAGGACCGCGCCCAGGCCCGGGGTGGACGACGCGGACCCCCGGCGGCGCGGGAGCCGGGCTGTGCGGGAGGATATCTCCCGTTCGCGGCCTGCGGGCCCGCGGCTCTGTAGGCCCCACGCGACGCCGGGGGCCGCCACGGGACGCCCACAGCTGAAGAGCCCCGGTGGCGCCGCGGCGCGCGGGTCCCCGTGCGGCAAGATGGCGGCGCGCGGGCGGCCCCTCCCCACCCGGGCCCCGGGCCGGCGCCCGGAGCGAGGCGGCGGCCGCAGGAGGCCGCGCTGCCGCAGCGGGGGGCGGGCGGCGGCGCTTACCGTGAGTGGAGCGGGGCGCCCAGACGGCAGCCCTGAGGAGGAGGAGGAAGAGGAGGAGCGTACGGCCGAGGCGGCGGCCCGTGGCGGAGCGGCGGCCGGGCCGGGAAGGCTCCGGCTGGCGGCGGCGCGCTGCCTCATGGGTAGGCTCCGGGCCAGCGCCGCGCGTCCGCTCCCGGTCTTCGCGCCGACGCGAGCCGGCCCGCCGTGGGTGCTGCGCACCGGCACCGAGGCCCTGAGGGCTCGCGGCCCCGCTACACGGCCTCGAGGACCGCGCCTCCCGGGTCACGGCCGGAGAGGACAGAGCAGGAGGAGCGACGGGCCGCCCGGGAGCAGGGGTCTCGTCCGGGGACGCCCGGGAGCAGGAGTGTCGTCGGGGCCGCCCGGGAGCAGGGGTCTCGTCCGGGGACGCCCGGGAGCAGGAGTGTTGTCGGGGCCGCCGGGAGCAGGGGTCTCGTCGGGGCCACCTGGGAGTAGGAGTCTCATCAGGCCTCCGGGTCTCGTCAGGCTGTCCTGGACAGGGGTCTCATCAGGGCCGCCCGGGAGCAGGGGACTCGTCAGGGCCGCTATTAGGCCACCTCACCCGGCGCTCTGCCCAGGCCGCCCTCCGCTCTACCTTACCATAGTAACTGAGAGGACAAGCAGCCGGCGCTTCTAGACACTAGCCAGGGCGCTGGTGAGCTGCCCACAGTCGCGTTGTGCTCTGTGAGCATCTGTACTTTTTGTCCTCACCTCCAGCAACACTCAGTCCCGCTGCCTTCCAGTCAGTCACAGGATCTGCTAATGGTTTCCTAAGTCAAGTTTCTGCTCTCTCATGCAGGCTGCCCCTGCCTCTTTCCGATTACTGGCGCTGTGGCCTCCATGTTGATTCCCTCCAGGCAACCTTCCCAAAGGCCATGAGATCACCTAGCAGAACTGCAGATGTAGTGAGGGAAAAATGATTCCTCCTCAATGCTTATAAATTTGCGGTTGGGACAAACAACAGAAAAGCAAGTTTACTAAAGCGTGCAGTTCTGCAGGAGACACCTCAGGGAAAGTAACACAGTGGCTTAGAACCCTGTGTTGTAAGGCTACTTTAACAAAGAACAATAAAATAATGAGGAAAAGTGGCAAAGGAAAATAACTTTGGGCTCCCTGGGTGGGAAGTTATGTGAATGAAGATTTTATTTTAGCTGCCTCTATTAGGGTTACTTGTTCCTCTAAAGTAGAATTTATGTCCTGCCTTTTAGGTGGGAAGCGGGAGAGTAGAAAGAAATGCCATCCTTACCTCCAAAGCCTTACCTTCAGGAAGACCTGAAAGCTCTGGTCAATGTATTAGCTTTCAAAAGGAACATTTATGGGTGAAGCCAAATTACAAAGGCCACCTGGTGTGTGAAAGAGACCAGTAAACAGGAAATAATTTTGACTAATTCCATTGATTTGTAAAACACCTATTTCCTAACTCTTGACCCTGCTTTCCTTTTTTTTTTTTTTTTATGTCTTTTTGAGACAGGGTCTCACTATGCAGTTCAGGATGGCCTTAAGCTCACTTTGTAGCTCAAGCTGGTCTTGAACTCACAGCAATCCTCCTGCCTCAGCCTCCCAAGTGGGATTACAGGCGTGTGCCACCACATCCAGCCCGGCCTTGACCGTGCTTTCCTAGTTTATGATTTTCTTTCCCTCTCACTTGATACATTTTCTGCTCTTTTTACACATTGTGCACTAACTTTGGAGGGTTTAGACATGCTTAAGTGTCGTGCTCCACCCTCTTTCCTAATTGATTGTAATGGATACAGGCCATTTTCTAGCATCTGTTTAATAGCTCCTTTGTGGTCTCCCTAGTAATTTAGGCCAGACTTATCCCTACCGTTAAATGTCCACAAAAACGTCCAACTCTTGTAAAACTATCAGAATTAGTCTCATACTTTGAACCAGTTTTTGTTTCACGGGCCAGTCAGATGAAGCCCAGGATTTTTGTCTTACAGAAGGTTTTTCTTTTGGTAGTTCGATTACTGAAAGAGCTAAAACTTTTGGGTTTTTTTGTTTTGTTTTGTTTTGTTTTTGTTTTCTTTTTCCTTTGCTGATGGGGGAACCATCAGAAAATGAAACAAATAGAGCATAAATGACTGGGAGGAAAAAAGCAAGTCAATTCTTTACAGCATCTTAAACATCCATATCCAAATCCAACTGAAATGCTTGCTATCTTTAGACTTCTCTGTTATGTGAGTTAATAAATCCCCTTTATTGTTTAGGCTGAATGGGGTCCAGAATAAATTGTTGTGGAATAAAAATTTTGAGCTTAAATGCATTTGAGTTCCTGAAAACACTAATCTGCCTAAAAGCAAAGCCTTCTGCAAGAACCTAAAAGAAAATTGTCATAGATACCCTCAAGAGAACAACCAGAAAAGGTTGACTCATCTCCAGAGACAAGGAGAATTGTCATTGATAGGTTACAGCCTGAATACAAACTGCTAAATTATCATGGCCCTGATTCAACATGGCTCAATCTCAGAACAACAGCTTACTTCCCACTTCCTCCTCCTTTCCCACTCCAGCCCTGAATACAACTTTTTTTTTACCTTTCCCGCCCACACAAGGGAGCCTCCAATCAGCTCCTTGTCTGTCACTGAACCTGCCCCTCGAACTCCGCCCCTAGCAGGAATCCATAAAGTCTCAGCCTTCCTGCCTATGGTCAGAGGATCTGCCCATCACCCTTTCCTTGATCCTCTGTACTTTCAGAGTTAATAAAGGCCTTCTCTGTCTTCTCCTTCCCAGTATTTCTGCTTCTCTGCCACGCTGCCATCGACCCTGACAGTAAAACTGACATTTTTGGTTCTGTGACTCAGATCAGAGAATAGTGTAGGTCCCAGTATATCCCCTGCCCATTTTGAGCTCCCTTACAGAGCTGCCCTCTGCTTCTGCTTCTGCCCCTGCCACATGCTATTGCTAGTTTACATCCAACACTGGCCAATTTCAATCCTCAGTTGTGAGCCCAACTCATTTTGTCTCAAAAATTGTGAGCTCATTTGGTGTCACTATGTCTTCCTTTTTCATCTACACCCTGAGCCTCCCACTTTTTCTAGTGAGGACTGCTAAAGTGGGTATTGGCCCCCCTCTCTTTCATACTCACTTCAGGCTAAAAACAGCTATTTTGGCAGGAAGCGATGTCAGACTTTTGCCCTAATCTTTGGCTTATTTTAATTCGGCCACCATGGGAAATATTCCCATCCTCCATAGCACATGTTGCTGGGTTGTCTCCTAAAGAAACTCAGCACTCTTGGATATTGAGGATACCTCAACCCAAACATAATATTTTTAAATTTCTGTTATTGTAACAGCAGATGGCCAGAAATCCCTTAAAAGCCTTTGTTGACTATGGAAACACATCCCTTCCACCTTCCGCCACAAGATATCCCCCTGCCATATTCACTGGTACTACCCTCTCCAACCCCTCTTGCCTTGTCAGTCTCCTCCGACCACATTTTTACTTACTCTACCCTCTATAGCAACATAGCAGAAGCCCTCTGCTTCTACCTCTGGTTCCCCTATAGATTCCACCATCTCTGTTTCCTTCTTTATATAGGAGCCTCAGACACCTGTGGCCCCTCTTCCCACCTTTTCTCCCCCTGTTCCATACTGCTCTCACATGATCCCCAGCTGTCCAGCTGGTCTATAACTGTTCATTATGTGGCCACCAGCATTTTGTGCACCATGTGACCATGCATTGCCACTGTAGGGTCACTCCTATGACATCAGAGCACCAGCTTGAGGCACCCCACCACATGACGAGCTGCTGCCATCTTGCGTGGCATGTGGCCATCCACTCCCACTGTAAGGTTGCTCCTCCTCTGATGCCAGAGTGCCAGATTTTGGCACACCATCATATGACAAGCCACTACCTTTTTTTTTTTTTTTTTTTTTTTGGTCGCTCAGGCTGCCTGAAGGGCAAGTCTGGTAAGGCAGGTGAAGCTAGGGATCAAACAGCAGTATCTTGCTCCTGACTGCCTTTGCATGAGCAGGTGCTTAAACAACTGAGTTAAGGGTAGGCCCCCTCCACTACCATCTTGAGCACCATGTAGCTATCCACCCCCATGTGGTCCCTCTTCCTGTGACATCAGAGTGTCAACTTGTACCAGCCATATGATGGGTCACTGCCATCTTTGAGGCCATGTGGCCATCTGCCACCACAGTCACTCCTTTTAGTGCCTCTGTTCATGATGGGTGACAACCATCTTGCAACCTCTCCTGCAATATATAGTAACTATAAATAAGAGGTTTTTATGTTTTTTGAATTCTTATAAGAGAGCTCTGTTAATTGACCTACAAAAGTCCTGACTAGTCTTTAGAATTACAAATTTTAAAATGTTATAATCAGATTCGATCAAAAATATATTTGAGTGCACTCTGATTTTATAAAGATATTCATTTGTGTGTTCTGCGTATGTGTTTATATGTTGTTCTGTGAACAGCTGTTCCTCTTTTTGAGTTTTGGGATATAGACTTAGAAGCATGCTTTCTCCTTATCTAAGTAATATCAAAATTGGTTTAAGATAATTAAAAAATCATTAAAATGGAGAGATTATTGGACTGGACTCTTAATTGGTGGACAGAGAGGTGGGCAACCTTTACTCATTAATTAGGAGCCCCCAATAATCTCCATAGTCTCTTGGAAGGCATCTCCAATAATCTGATCATTGATTAAAAGATAAAGCTTTTCAAAGAAAAAGTTAAAATAAGATTTTCACATAGAAGATGCTCTTGATACATTAAATATATTCATGCCTTCCAAATGTACCATATTCTACAATGTAAATTTTCTTTCAGATTTAAACATATGCCTTTTTCTTATATTCCAGATATTTGTAATGAGAGGTTCATGTCAAACCAACATGAGGTCATCAGCCTAATGATAATTTTGTATGGATGTCAAATGATCTCTATAAAATTATATAACTGCTATCTGCTATAAGAAATAACACTTCTCTGGTTACACTTTAAATTAAAGGGCTTAATACTCAGATAAAATTTTAATAATTAAGTGTATTATTCCTAACTAATAATTAAGTGTATTATTCCTACTATACAAATGTAGACTCAGATTCTCCTGGAGGAGCAATTGCTATTTCTGTTTTATATCCCTGCCTACTCCTGATGTTTGTGTCAAGCTTAAGGCAGATTTTGGCCTTCAAACCCCACCAGGGAGACTTTATTTAATCTGGCTTTTCCTGTCTTCAATAATAGAGACAAAAATCAACTACATACAAGTGCCAGCCTTTGGCTATAATACTTGAGACTTCTATCAAAGCAGGATCTTGGCAAGGTAATACTGAGCCTATACAATGCTGCCACCTGAGTCCCTCCTGGATGGTTTCAAGTGCAGTGAAGAAAGACATGGGCACAAGCTTGCCCCCACCTGCAGCCACCACCAGGACCTGGTCATATCTACAAGCTTGAGGTCTCTGGAAATGCTAGTGCCCTGTCTGCCAGAGGGTGACCAAGTTCCCTACCCTCACAGGAGAACTCACTGCAGCCAGATCCATCAATAATTGACCTACTTAGTCTTGCCACTGAAGAAGAATGATGGGCTTGGGTCCTGTGGACCCCATCAAGGTATCTTGGTCAGAGTCTCACTAGACATCTCAGGTAGGACATTCTGTTCTTGTTGACACGGGGGCCACATATATTCTTCCTGAGCTTTCAGGTCACTGTATTAGAGCTACAGTCTCCATAGTGCATGTTGATGGCCGACCACCGCAACCCCTTCAGACAGGGCCTATTCTCTGCTGACTCTAGACACTGCCTTTCACTCATAATTTCTGTGTGATGCCAACCTGTCTCACACTTCTAATGGAGATAAATATCCTCCAAAAGCTCCACTTCTCTTTTACTTCTCTCCACACAGTGCTCATCTTACAAATCCAACCTCATGCACAGCCAGCTCCTCCCCCTCTCTTCCCTCTTCTCTTGTTGACCACATACTCAGACACTTCCAGTCCTACACATGCCACCTGCTCTACCCCTACACTAGTTTGCCTCCTAGATCTCTCAGCCCCTTGTGTTCCCTAACATCCAATGGTTCCTAAACACCAAAAGGGAATAGATGTAGATGGACTTTTAAGGGCCCACCTCACCCTACATCCTGGAGCTGCACCTGCCTTTGCCTCAGCTCTCTCCCTTGTCTCTAACTAGACTCAGGGAACTCGCCAAGGCACCCACCTTCCTAAATCCATTCAAGCTCATGCATGGGAGACTTTTTCTTCTGCACAACTTCCTCATCCCATCAATGCCTATATTCCTGTTCTATCCTTCCTCTGGTACCTGCTGCTATAAAATGCAGATGCCTGCCTCCCACAAACAATAGATACCACTCCATCTATATTTCCTGGAGATTTAATATATCTTAAGTCCCCTAAGCCTACAGGATTAGATCCTATGTGGACAGGCCTGCATCTGGTCATCCTCTCAATAGCAAGAGCAGTAAAAATCACCATCCATCCTGCCCTCATGGTTCCATATCACCTAAGCCAAGTGGTACTTACAATGCCACTCCACCTGACAATTTCGCTTTTCCTGATCCTGAGTCCTTGTCACCTGAGTGGACTTCACAACTCCTGTTGCCTACACATCTTCACCTAACTAAGGGATCAAAACCCCAGGGTAACTCATGTATTACTTTTCCATCTGGTTTCTGATCCCCTATCTTCTGCTAATGCTTTCATTTGCCACTGGACTTTGACTGTTTGTCCAGACAACTTTCAGGTGCCACACAAGATTTCTTCAATCTCAGATGCAAGCCTTCACTAACAATAAACTTATCCTGGCTGGAATTCCTGCACAACCTTCTATATAGGCACAATTCATCATCCTGTCAACATCCTTACCCCCCAGACAATGCCCTTATTCCGCAGGAAGTGGCCTAAGAGATTCATCACCCCTTCAGAAAAACTAAAAGACAGAACTGATAGGTTACAGCCTGAGTACAAACTGCTGAATTATCATGGCCCTGATTCAAAATGGCTGAATCTCAAAACAACAGCTTATCTTCCTACTTCCTCCTTCTTTCCCACTCCAACCTTGAATACAACTTCCTTTTACCTTGCCTGCCCACACAAGCTCCTTGTGTGTTGCTGAACCTGCCCCCTCCCAAACTCTACCTCTAGCAAAAGTCCATAAAGTCTCAGCCTTCCTGCCTCAGGTCAGAGGATCTATCCATCTCCCTGCCCTGTATCTTTCTGTCTTAAGAATTAATAAAGGCTTCTACTCTCCCTTATTTCTGCTTTTCTACCACACAGCTGTTGACACCATGCCACTGCTGATAAAACCTGACAGTCACCACACCTAAAGATACATTGTTACAAAGTTATCATATTGGGGGCTATTTGTCTTTTCTAAACATGACTTTCTTTTTTGGTAAAGGTCCTTTCTTCCATCCTCTTCTAAAAAGTCATTTGATTTCCCTGTAAGCAAGCACTCCTCTCCTCTTCTTCTTTAGAAAAAGATATAATATACAAGGTACAGATTCCAACCTGCATCACAGTTCTTTGTAAACTCCTTTATATATGTCATTAAAATCTCTTGCTATCCTGAGAGTTTAATACACAAGCCCTCAATAATTGAACCTAAGAACATAGGGGAAACATTTTCTCACACAAAGCCAATGTGAGTTATCTTCTGTTATCTATCTACAACTGAAAGTATACTGTGATAGGGATAATGATGGCATTTCCATCATCTGATTTTCTTGTTGAATTCAGGAAAACATTTTCTAGTTCTTCTACTACTGTCTCATCTATATGATTATTTTTGGCAAGTGGATGTAGACAGGAGTAGTGCTCAACCAATGTAAGTTTGACTCTTAAAAGCTCTTGTGATTTACAGCTCCTGTTTTTCATGCTTTGGCCAGATAGAACTTGGAGTAGCTGGAGGATGCCAGCCTCATTCAATCAGAGGACCTCAGATGTCTTAATAATTGCTGATTCTTGGACTGGTTAAGGCAAAAACAAATTTTATTGGGTTTTGCTAACAAGGTTGGAGTGTCGTTTATTATAAAGCTATAGTAACTAACCTTCACTAATAATAGAAGTGGCACCCTGCCTTAACCAAAAGCACAAAACTAAAATACATGGCACTAACTTGACCTAGAAGTCAGTTGGGAATTTGAAGAAATGCAGGGGATAGGACAACTGAACATTCAGACAGTAGTTAAACTATTTCAATACTGAGAAAGGAGATTAGGGTATAACAAAGCTAGCTGGGAAGTAGGTATGTCCTGTTAATTACAGAATCCCAGGACACACACCCAGAATCATTCACAAAACCTTGCATGCAGACTTCTTACAAGAAATAAGCAGGTTTCTTACAGAACAACCTGACATCGGCCTGAGGAGTAGGTTGCTGGCACGCAGAGCCCTCCCTCTGTTGGCACTTAAGCCAAGCTGCCCCAGCCAATGTTTGACAAATTATCAGCATGCATAGGAAAGCAAAGAGCATATTAATTGTATAAAAGCACACCAAATACAAATGTTTATCTTTCAGTAACAAGCTGTTTGTATCATTAAAAGCTATCTTTCTTTTTAGAGAAAAGATGTTACTATATGACTTATTTTTTCTAAGTTAAGATCTCAGTAGTCAGGTTTAATTGTAACCTTGGCACTTTGAAATAAATAAGTGGTTTACAGTTGAAGTTTGAGTGTCAATCTCTTAAAGGTTTTGCTATCACTTCATGTTATGTTTCTTTTCCTATTTTTACTTGGCCAAACTCTCTCTATACAGGCCATTTCATTTCCTATCTTCAATAAAAGTTTGTTTCTGTTTTTGCTTTTCTTGGCTCAGGAGAGAAGGAACCTAGAAACCACTTATAGAAGGAGACTCTAATACCACAAAACCCAGTAACTATACCTCTGAAGACAGATCAGTATCTATAATTACAAATTCAATGTGATCTCCATTAAAATGTCAATAACATTGTTCACAGAGATAAAAAAAAAAAATTCCTAAAGTTTGTAGCCAAAGTGAGCTTGTGCAAAAAGACAGAATAAAGCTGGAGGCCTCACAATACTGACCTCAAAATAGCCTACAAAGCTGTATTGAGAAAGACAGTAAGGTACTGGTGTAAAATCAAATGCTTAGACCAATGGAAAGAATAGAGAACCCAGAGATAATCCAAGCAGCTACAATCAACACAGAGTTTCCAAAAACATGTTCGAAAAAGTCTTCACTCATTGCCAAAACAAAACATCCCATACACAAAGTTAAGAAAGGAAAGATTTACTTAGCTCAGAGCTTGTGGAGGTTTCAGTCCATAACCAAGTGGCTCCAAGCTAGGGTGGCATGGCACAGGGGCAACAGTTCAAGGTAGCAGAAGACAGCAAGAGCAAACGAAGGGAAGAAGAAGCTTCTTTTCCTCCCTTATATTATATATAGTCTACCACCCCCAAGAGCAGGTGTGTGTAGCATCTCCATGCTCTCTTGCACAGGATGAGGATTTTTACAAAGTGAGGGGCACTGACCCCTGCTGAATTGCTGGTTAAATTTCTGAATGCCTCAATTTGATACAATGTATCAACCATTACAATCCACCCCTTATCAAGTTGGCATTTCTTTAAACTGGTCTCCAAATGCAAAGGCACACTTACTATTATTTCACAACTTGGTCAGGTTTAATTGTAACACAGGTTTAATAATCCTTAAGAATCAGTATTAAATCTATATTAACTGTAACATTTTGTTCTTGGTGTCCCAAAGACTCCTGCCCATCCCTTTATGCAAAAGGCATCTATTCCATCTGCAAGAGTTACCAAAGTCCTAACAGCTTTAGCATTGCTGAAAAGTCCAAATTCTAAGATGTAAGTCAAACTCTTAGCTGCAAGCCCCTGTACAAACGAAAAAAAGGTTAAACACTTCCAACATTCATTGTCACAAGACAAACATTTTCATTCCAAAAGTTAGGGATACAAAGGATTGGAACCAAAGCAAATATAAAATCTTGCAGGGCAAATATTAAGTCCTATAGTTGCCTATGCACCATCTGAGTCAATCTGTGACAAATTGTGAGCTCCAAAGGGCTTGTGTGGTTCTACTTCCATGGAATTTCTAGTAGTAATAGCTAGTATGGCTTCTCTTTTAGGCTCTCTTTGTTCCCCTGTTGTAGGTTATCTTAGATCCACGTTCCTGGCTTTTCCAAACTTGTGGAGTTTCCACTACACCTTTGGCTTCACATGCACAGTTTCACACAGCCCTCTCAGGCCCTCTCCCTAGGTTCCTAGGCCTTCTAAAATTGGAGTGGAAACTTTCTTAATGCCATGCTCTTACGTTCAGCAAGCACTTAAAACAAGCACCATGTGGGGATGTTGCCAGTGACCCCTTCTCTCATGGCTATAAGAGTCAAGTGCCTGGATTTCTGGGCACTATATATCCAATTCTGAGGAACAAATTTTCTATGTGGTGCCACCATTCTGGAACCTGGTGTTCTGTGGCTTTCTCCTCAAACCAACCTTTTACTTTTGCAGTTTAGAAGCTGCAAAGGGTGGAGACTTGCTGCTTCTAGTGATGCCTTCATGCCATCTTTTGTATTCTCCTGTTCCTTCTCTGTAGTGAAGATCTCTTCATCTCTATCTCTGTAGTCCACAGGTTTACTGAAGCTTCCTTTTTGACCAGACTTACAACACTTTAAATCATTCTACTGGGTTCTTTGCTGTTGATCCTCAACATAGATCTGGCTAAAGGCCCCAACCGCAGCTATACCATTGCTTTAACTATCATCCGCCTGAGAATTTCTTCTGTTTTATTAGTCTGCTGCCCCTAATCTTAGTCTCAGGCAAAGTCTCTGGACATGAGCAAAATGCAGGTAAACTTTCTGCCAAGCCATAATACACATCATCTGGAGTCCAACAGGCAGTGCAGTATTTTTTCCCATCAGAAGCCTGAGCCTGGTCTTCACTGGTTTTCTGGTCTTTTGAGATCTTACCACAATGTCCCACACAGAACATCCTAATGTATTCCAGCTCTAGTCTTATCAAACATCTCCAAACCTTTCCAAACTCCTTATAAGCCATTCTCAAAAGCTATTAAACCGCATGATCAGGTGTCACAGCAATGATCCTTCTCTTGGTACCAATTTCTGTCTTGGTTAGTTTTCTCTTTTCACTAAGACAAAATACCTGACACACAAAATTAAGGACAGAAAGGTTTGTTTAGCTCACAGTTTGTGGAGGTTTCAGTCCATAATCAACTGGCTCCAAAGCAGCATGACATGGTGCATGGGCAACAGTTTAAGGTAGGAGAAGACAGCAAAAGCATCAAGACCAAAAGGAGAGACGAGAAAGCCTCTTTTTCTCTCTTATATTGTAAGCAGGTAGGTATATGTAGTATTCACACCATCTCCATGCCCTCTTCTTGTGCAGGATAGAGAAAGTAAGGACCTGACACTTGTGCTGAGTTGCTTAGTTAAAATTCTCAACTAGACAAAATATATCAACCATGATAAGAAATATATCAACAGATGATAAGAAAACTGTATATACATATGAAGAAAAAAATATATTAAAACTATGCCCCTATCCTTTCACTATGTTTTTGTTTCTGTTTTTGCAGTACAGGGGATTGAACTCAGGACCTTGTACTTGCCAGTCAAGCGCTTATTCTACTGAGCTATCTCCCCTTTTCACTATATATATATAAAATCCACTCAAACTTGATCAAGAACTAACTGTAGGTTCTGAAAAAAACCTAAAAGCAAGACTAGAAAAATGAGAATATATCAGACTAAGAAGCTTCTGCATGTCAAAGGATATATTAGACTGAAGAGACAACCTGCAGAATGAGTGAAAGTATTTTTGAAGTTTTCATAATGCAGATTTCAATAACATCTGCAATGTTAGCTAAAAAATCAATTTAAAAATAGATAAATTTTCCAAACAACAGACATTTCTCAAAAGAAGGTAAGCAAATGACTAACAAGTTAATGGGGAAAGATGTTCTATCACTAATTATTAGGAAAATATAAATCAAACTCATGATGAGATATTATCTCCCCTCAGAATGGCTATAATAAAAAAGATAAATAATACTGTCAAGGATAAAAAGATCCTGGGTATACATCCAATTAAATAAAATCAGTATGTCAAGAGACATCAGTGCTCCTTTATTTATTGCAGCACTCTCCACCTAGCTAAGACAATGGCATCAACTGAGGTATCCATCAACAAATGAACTGATAAAGTATGAGATTGTATACATAGTCTACCTGTATAGGAAAAAAATGAAATTCTGTCATTTTCAATACCATGGGTGGAATTGTAAGACGGTATGTTAAATGAAACAAGGCATGCACAGAGAGACAGATGTTGCATGTTCTCGCTCCTATGTGGAAGCTAACACAGCAGAGAGGGGCTGGGGAAACAGCATGGTATCACATGCCATGCTGGCCTCAGAATCCCAGGAGCACTGTACCAGCCACACAAGTGGTGTGGTGATGCACGCCTGTAATCCCAGACTGGGGAAGCTGAAGCAGGAGAATCACACAAGTCCAAGCTGCATAGCATGACCCTGTACCAAATAAATAAATAAATTTAAAAATGTAAAACAGTAGAGTAGAATAGAGGTCACTGGTAAAGATCACTAGGATAAGGGAGCTGTGATAATGGGTATAAAATGGAGTTACATAAGAATGAGCACTAATGCTGACACATATATATAGCTACCTATATAATGAGGTAGCTATAATGACAGTTCAAAAGAATTGATTATATGTTATGAAGAACTAGAAGAGAGGAGTTAGAAGGTTCCCAGTGCACAGGATAAATGTTTAGGGAGAAGCAAATACTAATTATCTTGATTTATTACACATTGCATACATGTGTCAAATTTTCACACTGTATAAGGACATGAATGTTATTTTTCTAGTAACTTTAGCAGGATATTACTATAAAGATTAAAGTAGGACAAAATTAACTAGTTACAAACAGAAGTGAAAGGGAATAGGGAGAACCCAGTGGCTAGGAGTTTGTAGAGTTGTAAAACATAACTAGTTTTCGAAATTAGGAATTAAAAAGGATTTGAGAATGAAAGCTCCTGTTGAATTTGCTAAGAAGACATCCTTAAGCAAAGAGCTTTTCAGATACCTCAAAACCTCAATTATTATTTTTTTCTAAGTTGAAAAATCATTTATTTCACTGGAAAGATAGAAGTGATATGACTCTAGGTCTAGCCTTTGGGCTAAAAGAAACCCAAGAGCAGTGGTGACTCTCACCGAGGTCATTCCCAAATCCAACACCCACTAGAGACAGGAGGCAGGGCAGCCCCCAACACAGCTTCTGCATACAGTGAGGTCTTCTGGGAAAACAGAACATGAATGGGAAGCCTCCAAAGTATTAAACAACAGCAAGAACAGGATAATGGGCACTAGAGAGAAAAAGAAAAGAGGTCTGAACTTAGCAAGGTAAGTTAAGGTCCACGGTTCCTGAGGGACTGAATGCACAGACCCGAAAATGTCCCAGAGATGGGGTACCGACAAAGTGTATATTCTCATGTACAACCGCAGCTCGGAATTTCAGCCCACACACACCCACCTCAAGCTTTAAAAGTGAGTACCACGCCTGATCCACATACTACTCCGGCTCATACCGAGCAATGTTGGACAAGGAATTCCGCGTGCCTGCAGTAGCTTGAGACAACTCACTCTCATGCCCATAACCATACCCCTCTCCAACAGTGGGGATGGGGCCTATAGTGCGACGCAGGGCACTCCATCCCTCCTGTAATATGAAGTGGAAGCTGCAGTAAAAACAGCAGCTATGGCAGCAGCAGCTGCAGAGGTCAGCAACAGGTGTCTATTGTGGGGATTGAGGGATGGAGAAGGGGTGACTGACCATGGCTGGACTTGTGGCAGCTGGAACAAGGTCTGCTCTGCGTAATTATATGCAGAAGCAGCTGCAGCTGGCACTGCTTCATAGGACCAGGCAGCACTGCAGCACTTGTAGTAGGCATCAAGCGCTTCATACGCATTGTTGTTATACAACAGATCCCCATAGCTCATGGTGTAAGGTATGTGCACTGCTCCATATTGCTCATTATATTGCTCAGTAAAGTCTGCCACGTGGCCCAAATGATCTATTGGACACTTTGGACTAGTACCCTTCTTTCCTGCACCGATAGCAGCTGCTCTGGTCTCCCTTTCTGGACGCAGTCCTAAACTGGCTAGTGGACGACTGCAGGTGCATTTGTTTGCCTTGAAACTCAGTGTTATCAAGGCCCCGATGGCCTCCACTGCATCATCTGCTCGCTCCATGCATACAAAAGCGTAATCTTGCACGATGTCACATTCGATCACTAGACCGTATTCCTCAAATTCAGCCCAAAGATCTTTGTTGGTTCAGGTGGGGCTGATGTTACCCACGTGTAACTTGGTTGAAGCTTTGCTCTTGTACTTGCTGGTTTGATGGTCACTCCATGCAACATATAGTGGTGCAGGTTCCAGATGGCATCCTCTTCCCCTGTCTTGTCCTCTATGTGCATAAAGCTATAGTTCTTAATGATGTCATATCCCAGCATCTTCCCATACTGCTCAAGAGTGAGTGGATCTCTTGCTCTGTGGCCTCCCAGGGCAGGTTTCCAGTGAACAGCCTCACCATCTGGACCCAGCCACGTGGAAATCTGCAGGGCTTCTTCCTCGCAGCACAGACTCTTCTGACAAAATGCTCAAAAAATCAATTATTAACAGAAGGATGAAAAGAAAGCAAAGAAATAAGGCAGCATACAGTTGGTGCTTTATCTATATTCCCTTTGATATTTATAGTTGGCCCTCTGCATCCATGAATAGAAAAAAAGAACTTCATATGTTATGTCTATACTGATATGGATAGAATTTTTCTGTCATCCCTTAACACTGTATAAACTACTTATATACCTCTACATTGTATCAATGATTTAAAATATAAAAAAATATTGTGTAGCACCAAGTGTGTGGCACATGCCTATAGTCCCAGCACCCAGGAAGCTGAGGCAGGAGATATATCATGAGTTTGAAGTCAACCTGTCCTATATATTGAGCTCAAAATAAATCATGTAGGTTATGTACAAATGTTGTACCTTTGCTATAAGGAATTTGAGCATCAAAAAATCAAAGCCATATATAAGATCACATCCTTGGGTACAAGAGAACTCCTGGAACCAGTTTTCTGCAAATTCTGAGGAACAGCAGCATCTAGCTACTGCTTCTTGTTCAGTAGGGAATAGTAAAAAGAAACTACAAAGCTGTTAGAGAAAAAGAGCTTTGCTCCTTTGCTTTATGTTTCTGTCATCATAAATCCAGAAACTTATAATTCCAGCAGTGACAATTCATTCCTGTAGTAGAGACTGATATAATTTGCATTCTCCCAACAACTGCAGAACTAGTCTGATTGTACTGTCTACAAAGACACCAGCAACAGCCACCATCACTCTCCTCTTCAGAGGTTGACTACCAGTTCTGTGGGGTCTCTTTTCTAAACTGAGAATTTTCACATTCTCCAAGATCTCAGTTTCAGGTCCATGAAGTCACTCCTCCAAGCTTCTAAATGTTCTTTTTGTCTTCCCAACCCTAGGGATGCTGACTGCTCCCTGCTTACCTCCATAATATTTAGTGTGCTTCTCTTGGATTTAATAATTCTCTATTTTAAATTTTCTCTTCAAGAGTGACTATTGTGGCTTCCATTTCCTAACAGGGTCCTGAGTGGGAGATTTCCTCCCTTTCTTTATCCTACTTCTACCAGCATACAAAATTCTTAAAGGATTGTTTAACAAATCAGTGAGCACAAATCCTCTCTTCAGGATCCACTTCTGGGAAACACAACCCAAGATAGTCTCAGAAAGAACTTTGGGTATTGTAAACCCTATTAACTAACTAGAAACAAGTGGTTTAGAAGTCATCTCTTTTTCTCAGGAAATTGTATTGCCAAAGAAACTGCATGCCAAATTGAAACAGTTTTGATTTTTCAAGCTGTAAAATCATTTTAGTTGACTCCAAGCCTCAGTATGAAAGCTTTTGCAGCTCCCAAAACCCCATTGAAATGTGACCACCAGAAATTGTGAGTGATAAAAAAGAACCTCCCAGAGGATATAGTAAAAGACATAGGACAAAAAAAAAAAAAAAAAGAGCAATATCACTCAAAAGGAAGAATTAGGACTTGATCACCTTATCATGGAAATGTCTTATAAATAGCATTTTAGAAATCTTGTGGAGCAGTGACCACTATGTCCTCTCATTAAATGTTTTTGCAAGTATCTCCTTGTATTATTGTATACTTATTGTTAACATTATGGGAAAGGGAGTTGTCTTTTTGTATCATAGGTTACCAAACCAAGAGAAGCCACTTGTATGGGATGGGAATATAGGTCAGTAGTAGAACATTTGCTCACTATGCATGAGGCCATGAGCAAGGTAGGGGTGGATGAATGAGAATGAATATGAATTCCAGACGTGATGGAGAAATCTGTGTACCACCTTGGATTTTATGCTAGATGCACTGACTTGCATACTTAGGGAATAGGTTATTATATGATGGAGGGATAAAGAAATACATGCTTGGGAGTAGACATGGGGTTTAAGCAGAGAAAATGTTATGTGTTTACCAAGCCATTTTACATTCAGAAGGTATCATGGGGCTACCTTAGTCCATCTGTACACAGATAACACCATTACAGTACTACTAAAAAAGTATGGTTCAAAAACCAGTTCTGGGGCTTGCCAAATAGCTCAGTGGATTAAAGCACCTGCAAGCAGGTTAAGGGGCCAAGAGTTCGATCCCCAGGCCTGCTATACAGGCTCCATCCCCAGGGTGTGCTGAGACAGCAATTGAGACTGGTCAAGGTGGTGCATGCCTGTAATTTTCAGGATCTACTTCTGGGAAAGGCCTTTTTGTTTTTGTACCAGGGATTGAATTCAGGACCCTGCACTTGCCAGGCAAGCACTTATTCTACTGAGCTATCTCCCCAACCCTGTAATCCTAGCCCTTGGGAGGCTGTAAACAGGCAGATCACTATTGAGTCCCATCTAGTAGTGAGACCCTGAACACCGAGTAGAACTTTCCTTAAAATAAAATAAAATAAAACACAAGGGGCTGGGGAGATGGCTCAGTGGAATAAGCACTTCCTTGGCAAGCACAAGGGACTGAGTTCAATCTCCAGTTCTGCCAAGAAAACAAAACAAAAAACAAATACCAGTGCTGTTCCATGAACTATTTGTAGTCTGCAGCAAGGTGAAGTATAGATGAGTGTTTTGAACTGTAATAGTTGAAAAAAAAATTTTTTTTTTTTTTTTGTCTTTTTGAGACAGGGTCTCACTATGCAGTTCAGGCTGTCCTTAAGCTCACTTTGTAGCTCAGGCTGGTCTCGAACTCACAACAATCCTCCTGCCTCAGCCTCCCGAGTGCTGGGATTACAGGCGTGCCCCACCACGCCCGGCTTGAAAAAAATATTTTAAGTATTCTTTTGCTAATTTGATAATTCTAACACTGCTTATATTGTGGTCCCTAACATCTCTTAATATTCTTGCACACTTCATTTTGGTTATTGATTAGTCAGCTATAGAAAGTCCACTAGAGTATTTTGAACTCTAGGAAACAGTGGAACTACTAGGTAGAATTGTCTCAGGGTGTCTAAATGATTGATGGGACAGGAATAACTCTCACCAAACATTAGCATGTGAGGTAAGAAAGAAACTTGAATATGGCAAGAATTTGGAGGAATTTGTTTAATGTCTATGCTCATGATTCCTGAATTTATACCTTCAAAGAATCAAAACTATGTGTAAGATCACATGCTTCACAATATTTAAATGTCCCACAGAACTAAGAACTAAATATTTCTGTCACCTTGTTTGTTTTTTGTCTTTTTTTATTTAACTGTATTTTTTTGGTTGAATTGTTTCTTAGGGAAGATTTACTTTTTGTTTTTGATGCCAAGGAACAAACCCAGGACTTTCAGAATGCTAGGCAAGCATTCTACCAATGAGCCAAATCCCCAGCCCCAGAACTCAGTACTTCTAAAACTGATTCTTTATGGTTCTATTTCTGTATACCATTCCTCCAATTAATCCAACCTCAAACCTGAGACTAACCATCACTCTCTTTCTCTAGTACAAACCATAGTTAGTCAGGTCTGTATTGTGTTGTGAATATTCTGTGTTCTTCATATCTTTTCAACTCTTGCACTCCTCTCAAATTCTAGTTACTGCAAAACCTACAAATACTCCTCATTAATAATTAAGTTCATTCCTGTGACTAGGTCATGAAATCAATTTCTCATTAAATAAGGAATTGTATATAGTATGTTCATAACAATGTACAGAATAAAGAAATGGCCAAAGGAAACTCTAACTTGATGTCATTGTTTTTATTTGTATAACTTTCATATATAACAGAATACAAAACTATAGTACTATCAGCAAAAATTACACTACTGTATAAACAGGATACATTGTACAAAAAAATACATTGAGAACTGTACAAAAATAAGTCAGAGCTGTAAGTTGTAAGTCTCAACAGTCAATAAACAGGCAAATCATTGAACAACAAGTGTTTGTATTGTATGTGCTTGCGTTTAATTCTTCCAGTGTCACACATGCACACACACTTCAAATCTTCTCTGTTTTCTACACTATACCCTGACTGATTTATGAGGCATAAAATGACTTTAATGATCTATCCAGGTTCACTCACCAGCTCTTCACCATTGCTCTTTATGTATCCATCCTCACATGTTGTACTAGAGTCATGCTAGACAGCTTGTATATCCCCAAATATACCATATGGGCCCATAAATCCTTCTGTTTCAAAGGCCATTTGTGTGTGTGTGTGTGTGTGTG